>JBAMJV010004867.1:0-66624 GCA_037951105.1 Echinarachnius parma | reverse complement strand
ATATGGAATTGAAATCAGCCAAATCCGTTACAATTTATGTCGGGGGGGGGGGGGGGGGGGGCACTTTGGAAATTACCAACACTCACCATTGCCTTTAACGTAGTCCTGCGTAGTGGCTACCGCATTCTACCGTACTCAAGCGTAGTCAGACGTACCACTCCGTACCTGTCCGTGAGCAAGCTGTACCCATATTAGCGTAGTTTAGCGTAGTTTATTGTACTTAAACATACTTATCCATACCCTTCTGTGGCCAACCACCGTACCTTAACGTAGTTCAACGTAGTTCAACGTAGTTTAACCTAGTTTAACGTACTTACACCACGTCTGACCCACATTAAATTAACCTACGGATCACTACGTCCACTACCGTAAATGTGACAGGCCCTTGAAGAAGATACTGCTACGAACGAAACTTAAGGCTACATTTTTTTATGTAGACAGGCATTATTATAGTAGAATGGTAGATAAGCAGTTTTCAGTAATATTTTGTACATTCATATTAACAATAAAACCACGGGACAGGTTTCGGTTTTTAAAATTTCCATTTTGTTCAAAAGATATTTACGATTGAAGTGTTCAGATTTGAAATTGTCTACGAGATAATTTAATGCCGTGTACAAAGTAAGCACAGTATTTTACAATGAGTTGAGTTAGTAAGTATCACTTTCTATTTTTGCTCATATCTCGGCCCAAAAACATCCAATTAACGTGACATTTTCACACATTATATGCGGACATATCAGATCACACCAATACACATTTTTTTAATCACTCATCACTTTTTGCATTTGACAACAAAATTACTAGATCCCTGATCTGGTTGATACAATGTATATTGTTGTTAATTGATATGTCCACTGGGTGTTATGTGCAAATTTAAAGTTGAATGGACTTTATATGGTCGAGTAATGAGCAAAAATCGAAGGTGACATTCACTAACTCATTGCACTCACTTTGAACACGGTTCTGACGATCCATTGGATAATTTGATATTTGAAAACTTCAATCGTAAATATCTTTTTAACTAAAGGGAAATTTAAACAACCGAAACCTGTCCCATGCTTTTTTTGTTAATAAGAATACAACAAGGTATAGCGGGAACAGCTAGAATTTCAATTGGATTTTGAGGATTTGGAAAATGTTACGAGCTCCCTTTAAGAATAGTTAAATGCAGATATATTTCATTGGAATGATGAAGTATTCAACTTCAAGTTATATAGGAATAATGATGCGGTTTATTTTTCACTCACTATATCACCAGATATTAACTATATTCTCAGCAATAATGCACTGTCTGGTACTGTTTTTCAAAATCAGTCGTGATAATGTCTGTCCTGAATTGTAGAGATTTCAGAAATGCTATTGAGTTTGATTCTTGACAACTCTTTACATTCATCAATTGTCCTGTTCTTTCACTTTGAAGGAAATAGGAGCGAATATTGTAAAGCTTTTGTGGGGGGCCCCACAAAAAGTTATTAATCACTCATCACTTTTTGCATTTGACAACAAAGTTACTAAATCCCTTTGATAATAGTTTTAGAAATGGGGGCTAGTACTATGTCCGTTATAAAAGAACGCCACATGTAGTCGGTTATTTTTCCCTCCCCAATGATTGTCCCCAGATTTAGAGCCGTATGAAATCCCCCTCCCCGATCGTTCCGCGTGATGTTACGCTTTCATTTGCATCATCCTATTGTCCACTCATCACCCCGAGGGTGCGGGATGACATTTAAGCGTTGACATTAGCGTCAAACAATAGACACCGGTCAGTAGGCCGCACGCCATCGGTCAGTTAGTAAATATCATCTGACTTAGTAAAATACGCGTCGTTGATTGGCTAAACATGGTCACATGATTGGGGTGTCATTTTGTTATGACACCATGGCCAGAGAGTTATGACCTGGGGGTGTATTCTGAAAATCGTCTTTTCTCTAATATCGTATTATCTTAGGCTTATGACAAAACCGGTATTCTGAAAACTCTCATATCTTTTGTATTATCTCTGAAAGTTTGTTAACCTCTATTAGCTGGCGCGCCTTGCCACGCATTATTGATACATTTGAATGTACGGAATTTGAACTAGCAAGGAAGAAATTCCTCGATAACTACTTTAAAAAACGGCCGGACACTATCAAAATGTATAAATTGTTTAATTCCCCTTTGCCGTCGACATTGTTGAAGCTATCCAAATTCTGCAGCATCATTATGGACAGATTTAAATAAATATTGTGTATATTTGTGTATATTATTGTACATACGACAAAGAATTATCACTGCTTGTATTTCAATATTGAAAATCAAACATTAAGTGTAAAATCAAAAATTTTAGATTTTCACAGTGATAAATCTGAAACTGAAATAATTTGTAACTAATTCATTTAGTGCCTTTAATTAATTTATTGATTACTACATCACCTGCATATCAATTTATAACAAACTTACAATTAGGGAACATTACTTTGTAAATATTAGATGTTTTCATTATACTTTGTAAATATTATATGATTATACTTTGTACATATTGTATATAAAATATATGTGACATTATTCAATGAGACATTTCTTATATTGTTATCCTCAATACCCTTGTTAAGGGTGAAAGGATATTAATAAATTTCATTTCATTTAATTTCAATTTCATTTCATTTCATTTCAGAGGTGGAAAATGTGTATTCTGAAAACTCTCTTATCTTTCATCTCATCATGAAATTATCATAAATTCTACTCATATGCCGAGACAGCTATGGGTCAGTATTTTCCTTTTGTTATATCTTGTTTAAACATATTTAAAGACAATTATTTGAGATTTTAAAGAGCTCCCTATGTTTGTTGTGTGTATAGGTGTGTGTACGTGCGAAAAAGTTAGAAAATAAGAGTGAGGGGGAGAAAATTCCATTGAAAATCTAACCATATGAAAATCCCATTCTTACAAAAATACTCTTTGACCAAAATATATAAATTTCTTGAACTTTGATTGAAATTTCTACGTGTGCGCAAAGCTAGTTAGATGCGCGCATTTAAAGAAAATGCGACGCATACGCAATTTAACCCACTTTGATTGGCTGAGGGGGCATATAAACATTTTGTAACAACAATTTTGATTGGTTAACTCAGCACTAATGGGCGTGGTCAGGGAAAGATATGATGCCCTTAAGACAATTTTCAGAATACCGATTTATGACAATTTTAGCGGTGTATTATCTTATGGACTTATGACAAAAGATAATACAAAAGATAAGACGATTTTCAGAATACACCCCCAGGCCTATGGTTATGACACCCGCATGGCGCGCGCTCTGCAAAAGAGATTGTATTATGACGTCACAATGAGAACCAAAGGTAACACGTACCGTTTGTTGTTTTTGACTGACTTCAGTTTCAATGCCAGATGATAGTTCCCTCCACCACCAGTTAACAACTGTATATTGATGGACGTGAGGTGATGAGCAGAGCGGCGCGCGGCAAGATCAGAAATCTCTCTGATCACCGCGATGAAAAAGGTTCTAAGCTCTCAATTAACCCCCCTCACTTTTACTAATGTATTAGTTGACTCACATATTTTATTCAAGTGCTACTCATTAAGTTTTGATACTGAAAAGGCATGTAAGTAACACAATTAAAGCACTATGATGAGTTAGGAAATGGACAATAACAATTACACAATTTTGATTTTGCCAACATACAATAATTTTCGTCATATTAACAAACTTGAATTGAAACTCAAGCATATTTCATTCGAGCTTGTCGGAGTATGCATTTCAGGGAAGAAACAAATACAATATTGTGTTGTCTGAATAATTTTTGTCATGTGTACATTATCAAATAAATCGTGCGTCTATTCATTATGTATTGATGAATAAGGGTTTTGATGTGTGTGTCTGTATTACCAAATGTGGTGAAGTTGCATATGCATGTGTTTGTCTGTTTCTGATTTTTAGGTGTCTTGATCATGTGATTGATATTGGAAGATAACTATTTTTTCTTAAAATATTGAATGAAACTAATGGCAAAATAATGTGGCATATTTGACAGAGCATGCAATTTTAATGACAGAATATGTAATTTTGTGTATGGTGAAGTTATAGCTATTAGTTATGGTGCAGGTTTTGGTTACCCAAATTGTCCTATGGCTGTGGGTCAATTCGTATAACGATATATCATTACGTTTATAAAAATATAATCGCATCAAACCGGTTAATGCTATTATAACCAGTGATTAAACTTAATTTAAATCTTGCTAAAAATAAACTCGAAACCCTAAAATGAGAATCGCCCCCTCGCCAGGGGTGAGATAGAGCTGTATGAAAGCCCTTCCCCATTGTCCGGCGTAACGTGACGCCATTATCTGAATTATAGCTATTGTCCACTCGTCACCCCCGGGAGTATGGGAAACGACATTATCGTTGACATTGTCACTTTCGCTGGTCAAACAATAGACACCGATCAGTAGGCCGCACGCCATTGGTCAGTGAGCATTGATGGACATGAAGTGATGAGCAGAGCGGCGCGCGGCCAAGATCATGAATCTCTCTGATCATCCGCAATGAAAAGGGTTGTACACCCTCTATAACATATCCCTGGCTTGTCAGTATACTACATAGGCGCCGGAAGTGTGGGGGGGGGGGGTGGGGGGGGGGGGGGTGGTCAGGGGGAGGCGGGCCGCCCCCAAATCCTAATCGCAATCTTCCCCCCCCCAAAAAAGCCCCCCCCCCCTCCCCCAAAAATAAAAAAGAGTGGGAAATACAAAATCAAATGTCTGGAGCTAACCTTCAAAAACTAGTTTACACATCCATTTTCAATTTTCGCGCGTGAACAGATTATCTCAGTTTGTTGTAAACATCTGATGAGAGCATAGACATTTTGTATTCTTTTTTTGTTTAACTCGGATTCTAAATTTACTTCACAGGTATGGCATGAAGTGCACCATTTCAAGTATATAAATGCAAAATCCTCCCCGTTGGAGGGGGATACCACCCTCCCAAACCCTCCCCCTCTGGCTCTGCCCAAGCCCTCGGTCGCTCCGCTCCCTCGTGATTCATTATTGGCTGTAGGCCATGTTGTTGGATCATACATGCGCCATATGGTTTTATGTTGGAACTGTGTATGACACTAAATACAATATGTGAGTTTGGGTGCATATTTATTAGTGCGTCAATTATTTGATTTCTTCGTGAAAAATATATCAAATCATAACACGATTTCCCAGATACAGTTAATCTTAAGCCCGAATTTCCTATCTAGGTATGCACCAGATTGCACAATTTCAAGTCCATAAATGCAAAATCGTTCTAACCGTGGTAGAGGGATACCCCCTCCCTCCCTGCCCCAGCCCTCAGGCGCTTCGCTCCCTCGGGACTCATTATTGGCTGTGTGTTGTTAGATCATAAATAATGTAGTATAATTATGGTTTATGTTGTTGTGCGTGTGTTTTGGGGTACATATTTATTAGTGTGTCAATTATTTGTTTTCTACGTGAAAAATATATTAAAACTTTATGGTCGATCAAATCATATCACGCTTTCCCAAATACAGCCGAATTTCCTATCTAGGTATGCACCAGATTGCACAATTTCAAGTCCAAAAATGCAAAAGCTCCCTACCGTGGGAGGGGGGACACCCCCTCCCACACCCTCCCCCCGCTCAGTCGCTTCGCTCCCTCGCAATGTCTCACTCTCACATCTGGCTCAAAGTTGGCAATCCAGAGTGTGGTTGGGCATGAGCCCCTACACACAAAAAGTGTGAGCCCCATTGGGGTTTTGCCCCCTCCCCCCCAATCCAAAACTGCTTCCGGCGCGCCTGGTATACTGGCCTTATAGAAATGTCAAGTACATGAAATTAAATTTGTTTTCACGATAGTGACAATCAACAGGAAATCTTACCGGATTGAAAAGGGGAAGTTGCCCAAAGTTACTAGATTATCGAGCACTTCATTAAAATATGGATGTTGTATAGTACACAAGTTAGTACACGAACTAAAAATAGAAAACTCTTTGAATTGAATTTAATTGAAAGTGGTTTATTGAATAAAAAGTACATGGCAGCTAAACAGCTGAATTGCGTACAATTTTACAAAAGTCATAAAAACAAATGAACATATAAATATAAAATCTCGTATACTTAGAAATAAACATATCATTACGGCTTTACTTTAAATATTCAACTTACAGGATGGCATAATCAGCCACGCAAAAAATGAAGTTAAAATGATATAATCTCTGCATAATTATCATGAAACTAAATAAATTAAAATGTGGGATACTAAGACATTAAATATCTATCTTACAGCTTAATGCAAATATATTTCGTTATAGATCGTTATGATTGTGTAGAGCTAATACATTACTACTATTAAAACTCAATACTAATATTGATTGGGTGAAATTGTCTTTGAATTTGAGGTTAGCTGATATGTATAAGCAAAATTGGAATGATGAGGTTAATAGGAATCGTTTGTGTATAAAGTTTTGAAAAATATTTAGTGCAGTTGGATGTTAAAGATAGGATAACTTTGTCTAGATTTCGGTGTGGAAACCATAAACTCCCAATAGCAAATGGTCGCTACTTGCCTGAGCAAGAGTTGCAGATTTGCAGCTTGTGTTCCTTAAAAGACCAGGGGGATGAATTTCATTATGTCTTAGTGTGCCCTGCATTTCAGAATGATCGGAAGCAGCTAGTTAAAGGTCATTATTTTAAGAGGCCAAATGTATATAAGATGTACCAGTTATTCAATGTCAGAAATATTATGCAGTTAAAGAATTTATCAAGGTTTTGTAGAATTATTATGTCTAAGTTCTCTTAGTGCCAAATAAGTTATTGTGTGTGCTAGTTAAACGTTGTGTTACTTATATTGTACATTAAACAAATGTTTTCTTGAGGTGTTATTGTCGCCAAAGTGTTATCTTTGTATTTCTCCCATGCCCCCGTGAGGGGCCGTTATTGAGAATAAAATTCATTGTCATTCATTGTCATCAATATGCTATCAGCATATTTACATATAAGCATATTTTACTTTCCAAATCATGCAAGAGGGTGGTTTGTAATGTTCAATGTCATGGTTGTCCATGACCATCCGAGCTCCGGGATATCATTCTCAAACCAGACTAGAGAACCGTAACACCATGCACGCTGTCAAGACTATCCTTTTGTTAGTCCGTCAACTCTTACCCATTGAACGCCATCGCCCAG
This sequence comes from Echinarachnius parma, assembly GCA_037951105.1. Taxonomy (NCBI): domain Eukaryota; kingdom Metazoa; phylum Echinodermata; class Echinoidea; order Clypeasteroida; family Echinarachniidae; genus Echinarachnius; species Echinarachnius parma. The sequence continues at coordinate 59,439 of JBAMJV010004867.1, read as the reverse complement.
CGCGAGCTGTGATTCGTCCTCGCGCTGTCAAGGTCTATCTCCGGACAATGGACGAATCTGTCGGAGATTGGGCATTGTCCTTGATTGACGGACGCGACAGGTCTGCTTGGCCGATCGGGCGGCGTGCGGCGACGATTAAAGATCGCTGTGATCTTCCGCTCCTATTCAACTATCTTAGCCGTATATCTCTGCTTGGACAATACTTGAAGCTTGACGGGGGAACATACTTCTGGCCTCCCTATAAATACCAGCTGATAATGTTAGTCGGTAGCAATTTTGTTTCGAACTTCATATTGAACGGATCTAATATAACCAGCTACAAAACTTAGAATATCAATACGTACAAAATGGCTTCGAACCTTAATTCTAAATATTTGCAGCTACCTGCCGAGTCTTCTGAGATTGGGAAGCCGAGTCCGCTGGCGATGTTGGTTTCATCATGTGAGAAGATTGGAAAACCTCGACGTATGACGTCAGAAAGACGGATGGCGAGAACACCTTCACCGCAACCTACCACCACAACGCTCCTCCAGCCACGGGTTGCCTCTGAGATGATGTGCCAACGGCTACCGCCGACTCCACCACCGTCTCCTCCTCAACTCGCCGCTTCGCCATCTCCGCCATCGATCGGCCCGTCAGTCTCGCCTCTGCCCGGCTACGCCTCGCCAGTTCCACACTGCGTCTCACCTCTGCCCGGCTACACTTCTCCAGTCCCGTACTGCGTCTCGCCGCTCCTGTATCACCGCCCGGCACCGTGTTATCAGGTGTACCCTCCGCCAGCTCCCCGCTACTCACCCTACACAGTGACGGTACCAGTAAGACAGCATGAGGTACATTCAGTGGACTGCTTCAATGCATGCAGCTTCACACCACGCTACGTCTCACAACCAGCAATCTACCGACATCACAGCGTCGCGTCTCAGCTGCCCTCGTCACCCTTCGAGTTCGGGGTCTATCCTCACCACGATCAGCGGGATGTCGTCTCGGCCTCATCTCTGAAGACACCTGTTCGCCGTCATCGATCACACCATCAGACGGTCATCGAGCGGACATCGACGACGCACGAAGAAGACGAGATCATCGATGTCGTGTCGCTGTAAAACTCGAACTCTTTGTCATCGCTCACACCATCAGACGGTCATCGAGCGGACATTGACGACGCACGAAGAAGACGAGATCATCGATGTCGTGTCGCTGTAAAACTCGAACTTGAACTCGAAATTGAACATGAATCACATGCGGTGACGAATGGCCCTCATCTCTTATTTGCTTGCCTTATTTATTCACTGCAATAAATTTAAATGAAACGAATGCAACTTTGTATTGGTCGTATTTATTTTCTTCATGTGTACATTATCAAATAAATCGTGTGTGTCTATTGGTTATGTGTGTATGAATAGGGGTTTTGATTTGTGTGTCTGTGAGTGTAACCAAATGTGGTGAAGGTGTTCTTTGTGGAGATGCATGTGTGTGTGTGTTTCTGGTTTTAAGGTGTCTTGATCACGGTGTACATGTTATGAGTCTATACTGCGTGCATAAATGTATTGTCGGTGTGCATGCTGTGATTGACATTGGAAAATTATTATTTTTCTTGAAATATTGATAAACACCAAATGCAAAATAATGTGGCATATTTGAAAGAGCATACAATTTTAATGACAGAATAAACTTTATTTAATCAAAATTGGTTTAGAAACATCTGAAATATCAATAAATACATCCGAGTGAAAATATACTGTGATCCAAGATTTATTCGACGATATAAATATTTGTTGATGATCTCTTAGTTCGATCAAAATTGTACTATCCCTTTTATCAATGGTTATTGGTCAATTCGTATAACGATATATCATAATTTATATACTGTAAGTATGATCGCTACAAACCGGTTAATGTTGTTAAATTTTAACCAGTGATTAAACTTAATTTAGATCTGCTAAAAATAACTCGAAACCTTAAAATGGGAATCGCCCCTCCCCAGGTGCCCAGAGACATGCTGTTAAACAGCATACAGGTTAAATGACAGAATAAAATTTATTTGATAAGAATCGGTTCAGAAACAGCTCAAATATCAATAAATACAACTGAAAAAGAGGAACTGTGATCCCAGATTTATTCGACGATTTAGATATTTGTTGATGATCTCTCTATTCAACCTTTTATTTTAACAAAACATCAATTGCACAATTCTTTTTGTTTTTAAATGATGGAAACCAATGCGTTTTAGAGACCGCCTTTTTGTGTCTTTTTGTTAGTCGTAATCATTTTTAGTTGTTGTTTTTTAGCATGGTGGAGTTATAACTATTAGTTATAGTGCAGGTTTTGGTTACCAAAATTGTACTATCCATTTTATCAATGGTGGGTCAATTCGTATAACGATATATCATAATTTATTTATATAAGTATGATCTCTACAAACCGGTTAATGCTGTTATATTATAACCAGTGAATAAACTTATTTTAGATCTGCTAAAAATAACTCAAAACCTTAAAATGGGAATCGCCCCCTCCCCAGATGTCCAGAGATAGAGCTGTATGAAAGCCCTTCCCCATTGACCGGCGTAACGTGACGCCATTATCTGAATGAAGCTGTTGTCCATTCATCACCCCTAGGGTGCGGAATGACATTAGCGTTGACACTGTCACTGTCGCTGGTCAAACAATAGACGCCGGTCAGTAGGCCGCACGTCATTGGTCAGTGTGTATTGATGGACGTGAGGTGATGAGCAGAGCGGCGCGCGGCCAAGATCACAAATCTCTCAGATCGCCCGCGATGAAAAGCGTTCTAAACCCTCTATTACATCTCCCTGAGCTGTCAATATACTAAGCCTTATAATGCAACTAGAAGTGTCAAGTACATGAAATTATATTTGTTTTGACGATAGTGACAATCAACAGGAAATCTTACGAGATTGAAAAGGGGAAGTTGACCAAGTTACTAGATTATCGAGCACTTCATTAAATTGTGGATGTTGCATAGTACACATTTCAGTACACGAACTAAAAATAGAAAACTCTTTCCAAAGAACAACTAGACAACACCCTATAACTCGACCAACATTTGTTTTATCATCGTGTTGTCATCCTTATTTGCTAATAAACAACATAACGGGCCAACGTGAATTTAATTTACTCAACCCTTTTCTTATACAAATAACGCATGTTGATGACAACTTAGAAAATGGAAATTAGCAGTTTTATTAAGGCAATAGAAATAAAACATTAAGTGATACCTGTAGAGTGCCAGATATTGCACAAAATGACATTTGAGACTTCAATCCTACATCAATATCATTGTAAAATACAATTGAAAGATTTGTGAAAGTTTGAAAGAAAACGAACACTGTTTACCTAGTGAAAAAAACGAATATTGAGTTAATATTTTATCACCGAATACTGATGGTCTGCCATACTTTTGTCGCAGTAATAATCGTCCGTTTGAGATATTCGCACCCGTGTTTGTAGACGTAGTACAGAATTCATGGAATTTGCGCTCGCTGGTTTCAAAGTTCAATCTCCGGAATGTTCCCACGCGGGCTGGCTCGGACTTGTTTAGCTACAACAATTGTACTTTTGTTCAATTGCGTTAATCAACGCTTTTGAAATAATGATTTTCAATGAGCCGCAGCGGCCGCCCCCCAAATCCAAATCACAATTTTCCCCAAAAAAAAGCCCCCCCCCACCTCCCCAAAAAATAAAAAAGAGTGGGAAATACAAAATCAAATGTATGAGCTAACCTTCAAAAACTAGTTTACACATCCATTTTCAATTTTCGCGCGCGAACAGATTATCTCAGTTTGTTGTAAACATCTGATGAGAGCATAGACATTTTGTATTCTTTTTTGTTTAACTCGGATTCTAAATTTCCTTCACAGGTATGGCATGAAGTGCACCAAATTGCACCATTTCAAGTATATAAATGCAAAATCCTCCCCATGGGAGGGGGATACCCCCTCCCAAACCCTTCCCCTCTGGCTCTGCCCAAGCCCTCGGTCGCTCCGCTCCCTCGTGATTCATTATTGGCTGTAGGCCATGTTGTTGGATCATACATGCGCCATATGGTTTTATGTTGGAACTGTGTATGACACTAAATACAATATGTGAGTTTGGGTGCATATTTATTAGTGCGTGAAAAATATATCAAATCATAACACGCTTTCCCAGATACAGTTAATCTTAAGCCCGAATTTCCTATCTAGGTATGCACCAGATTGCACAATTTCAAGTCCATAGATGCAAAATCTTTCTAACCGTGGTAGGGGGATACCCCCTCCCTCCCTGCCCCAGCCCTCAGGCGCTTCGCTCCCTCGGGACTCATTATTGGCTGTGTGTTGTTAGATCATAAATAATGTAGTATAATTATGGTTTATGTTGTTGTGCGTGTGTTTTGGGGTACATATTTATTAGTGTGTCAATTACTTGTTTTCTACGTGAAAAATATATTAAAACTTTATGGTCGATCAAATCATATCACGCTTTCCCAAATACAGCCGAATTTCCTATCTAGGTATGCACCAGATTGCACAATTTCAAGTCCAAAAATGCAAAAGCTCCCTACCGTGGGAGGGGGGACACCCCCCTCCCACAACCTCCCCCCGCTCAGTCGCTTCGCTCCCACGCAATGTCTCACTCTCACATCTGGCTCAAAGTTGGCAATCCAGAGTGTGGTTGGGCAAGAGCCCCTACACACAAAAAGTGTGAGCCCCCTTGGGGTTTTGCCCCCCCCCCCCCCAATCCAAAACTGCTTCCGGCGCGCCTGGTATACTAGGCCTTATAGAAATGTCAAGTACATGAAATTAAATATGTTTTCACGATAGTGACAATCAACAGGAAATCTTACCGGATTGAAAAGGGGAAGTTGCCCAAAGTTACTAGATTATCGAGCACTTCATTAAAATATGGATGTTGTATAGTACACAAGTTAGTACACGAACTAAAAATAGAAAACTCTTTGAATTTAATTTAATTGAAAGTGGTTTATTGAATAAAAAGTACATGGCAGCTAAACAGCTGAATTGCGTACAATTTTACAAAAGTCATAAAAACAAATGAACATATAAATATAAAATCTCGTATACTAAGAAATAAACATATCATTACGGCTTTACTTTAAATATTCAACTAACAGGATGGCATAATCAGCCACGCAAAAAATGAAGTTAAAATGATATAATCTCTGCATAATTATCATGAAACTAAATAAATTAAAATGTGGGATACTAAGACATTAAATATCTATCTTACAGCTTAATGCAAATATATTTCATTATCGATCGTTATGATTGTGTAGAGCAGTTACATTACTACTATTAAAACTCAATGCTAATATTGATTGGGTGAAATTGTCTTTGAATTTGAGGTTAGCTGATATGTATAAGCAAAATTGGAATGATGAGGTTAATAGGAATCGTTTGTGTATAAATTATAGGATCTTTAAAAGTGTGGTTGGTTTTGAAAAATATTTAGTGCAGTTGGATGTTAAAGATAGGATAACTTTGTCTAGATTTCGGTGTGGAAACCATAAACTCCCAATAGCAAATGGTCGCTACTTGCCTGAGCAAGAGTTGCAGATTTGCAGCTTGTGTTCCTTAAAAGACCAGGGGGATGAATTTCATTATGTCTTAGTGTGCCCTGCATTTCAGAATGATCGGAAGCAGCTAGTTAAAGGTCATTATTTTAAGAGGCCAAATGTATACCGTATAAGATGTACCAGTTATTCAATGTCAGAAATATTAAGCAGTTAAAGAATTTATCAAGGTTTTGTAGAATTATTATGTCTAAGTTCTCTTAGTGCCAAATAAGTTATTGTGTGTGCTAGTTAAAAGTTGTGTTACTTATATTGTACATTTTTAAAAATGTTTTCTTGAGGTGTTATTGTCGCCAAAGTGTTATCTTTGTATTTCTCCCATGCCCCCGTGAGGGGCCGTTATTGAGAATAAAATTCATTGTCATCAATATGCTATAAGCATATTTTACTTTCCAAATCATGCAAGAGGGGGGTTTGTAATGTTCAATGTCATGGTTGTCCATGACCATCCGAGCTCCGGGATATCATTCTCAAACCAGACTAGAGAACCGTAACACCATGCACGCTGTCAAGACTATCCTTTTGTTAGTCCGTCAACTCTTACCTATTGAACGCCATCGCCCAGCGCGAGCTGTGATTCGTCCTCGCGCTGTCAAGGTCTATCTCCGGACAAGTCTGTCGGAGATTGGACATTGTCCTTGATTGACGGACGCGACAGGTCTGCTTGGCCGATCGGGCGGCGTGCGGCGACGATTAAAGATCGCTGTGATCTTCCGCTCCTATTCAACTATCTTAGCCGTATATCTCTGCTTGGACAATACTTGAAGCTTGACGGGGGAACATACTTCTGGCCTCCCTATAAATACCAGCTGATAATGTTAGTCGGTAGCAATTTTGTTTCGAACTTCATATTGAACGGATCTAATATAACCAGCTACAAAACTTAGAATATCAATACGTACAAAATGGCTTCGAACCTTAATTCTAAATATTTGCAGCTACCTGCCGAGTCTTCTGAGATTGGGAAGCCGAGTCCGCTGGCGATGTTGGTTTCATCATGTGAGAAGATTGGAAAACCTCGACGTATGACGTCAGAAAGACGGATGGCGAGAACACCTTCACCGCAACCTACCACCACAACGCTCCTCCAGCCACGGGTTGCCTCTGAGATGATGTGCCAACGGCTACCGCCGACTCCACCACCGTCTCCTCCTCAACTCGCCGCTTCGCCATCTCCGCCATCGATCGGCCCGTCAGTCTCGCCTCTGCCCGGCTACGCCTCGCCAGTTCCACACTGCGTCTCACCTCTGCCCGGCTACACTTCTCCAGTCCCGTACTGCGTCTCGCCGCTCCTGTATCACCGCCCGGCACCGTGTTATCAGGTGTACCCTCCGCCAGCTCCCCGCTACTCACCCTACACAGTGACGGTACCAGTAAGACAGCATGAGGTACATTCAGTGGACTGCTTCAATGCATGCAGCCTCACACCACGCTACGTCTCACAACCAGCAATCTACCGACATCACAGCGTCGCGTCTCAGCTGCCCTCGTCACCCTTCGAGTTCGGGGTCTATCCTCACCACGATCAGCGGGATGTCGTCTCGGCCTCATCTCTGAAGACACCTGTTCGCCGTCATCGATCACACCATCAGACGGTCATCGAGCGGACATCGACGACGCACGAAGAAGACGAGATCATCGATGTCGTGTCGCTGTAAAACTCGAACTCTTTGTCATCGCTCACACCATCAGACGGTCATCGAGCGGACATTGACGACGCACGAAGAAGACGAGATCATCGATGTCGTGTCGCTGTAAAACTCGAACTTGAACTCGAAATTGAACATGAATCACATGTGGTGACGAATGGCCCTCATCTCTTATTTGCTTGCCTTATTTATTCACTGCAATAAATTTAAATGAAACGAATACAACTTTGTATTGGTCGTATTTATTTTCTTCATGTGTACATTATCAAATAAATCGTGTGTGTCTATTGGTTATGTGTGTATGAATAGGGGTTTTGATTACTGTGAGTGTAACCAAATGTGGTGAAGGTGTTCTTTGTGGAGATGCATGTGTGTGTGTGTTTCTGGGTTTAAGGTGTCTTGATCACGGTGTACATGTTATGAGTCTATACTGCGTGCCTAAATGTATTGTCGGTGTGCATGCTGTGATTGACATTGGAACATTATTATTTTTCTTGATATATTAATAAACACCAAATGCAAAATAATGTGGCATATTTGAAAGAGCATACAATTTTAATGACCGAATAAACTTTATTTAATCAAAATTGGTTTAGAAACATCTGAAATATCAATAAATACATCCGAGTGAAAAATATACTGTGATCCAAGATTTAATCGACGATTTAAATATTTGTTGATGATCTCTTAGTTCGATCAAAATTGTACTATCCCTTTTATCAATGGTTATTGGTCAATTCGTATAACGATTATCATAATTTATATACTGTAAGTATGATCGCTACAAACCGGTTAATGTTGTTAAATTTTAACCAGTGATTAAACTTAATTTAGATCTGCTAAAAATAACTCGAAACCTTAAAATGGGAATCGCCCCTCCCCAGGTGCCCAGAGACATGCTGTTAAACAGCATACAGGTTAAATGACAGAATAAACTTTATTTGATAAGAATCGGTTCAGAAACAGCTCAAATATCAATAAATACAACTGAAAAATAAGGAACTGTGATACCAGATTTATTTGTTGATGATCTCTCTATTCAACCGTTTATTTTAACAAAACATCAATTGCACAATTCTTTTTGTTTTTAAATGATGGAAACCAATGCGTTTTAGAGACCGCCTTTTTGTGTCTTTTTGTTAGTCGTAAGTCATTTTTATTTTTTATTTTTTTAGCATGGTGGAGTTATAACTATTAGTTACAGTGCAGGTTTTGGTTACCAAAATTGTACTATCCATTTTATCAATGGTGGGTCAATTCGTATAACGATATATCATAATTTATTTATATAAGTATGATCGTTACAAACCGGTTAATGCTGTTTTATAACCAGAGATTAAACTTAATTTAGATCTGCTAAAAATAACTCGAAAGCCTCAAATGAGAATCGCCCCCTCCCCAGGTGTGCAGAGATAGAGCTGTATGAAAGCCCTTCCCCATTGACCGGCGTAACGTGACGCCATTATCTGAATGAAGCTATTGTCCAGTCGTCACCCCCGGGGTGCGGGATGACATTGGCGTTGACACTGTCACTTATGCTGGTCAAACAATAGACACCGGTCAGTAGTCCGCACGTCATTGGTCAGTGTGTACTGATGGACGTGAGGTGATGAGCAGAGCGGCGGGCGGTCAAGATCACAAATCTCTCTGATCGTCGGCAATGAAAAGCGTCCTAAACCCTCTATTACATCTCCCTGGCCTGTCAATATACTAAGCCTTATTCAACGAGAAGTACGTTAGACTACGTTAGACTTCGTTAGACTACGTCAGACTACGTTAGACTTCGGTTTAGTACGTTAGCATTACGGATACAGTCCTTTAAAGGGACAGGTTCACTTTTACAAAACGTCTGAACAGCTTTCAGTTGACGGATGGGGATCAATGTAACACGCAAAAAAAAAATCAGAGCGAACAGCCCTCTAATTTAGATTCTACGAATGAAAAACGAATGCGTCCCTCCATTTAAACTATATATCGGTCAATAAAGGAGTTCAACTGATTTAGCATAATATTACAACAATATAGTACTAATTCTCGTAAAGGTATTGTGAAGCCGACATTTGTTAACGTATGTCACGGAAAAAGATCTCAAAAAGAAAGAATATATAATTACATGTAGTCAGTTTAAGCGATGTTTGGGTATTTTGCTTGGTAAACGCTCACACATTAGTACTTATGCGCGGGTCACGTAGCTAGCGCGGGTCACGTAGGGGTCATGCATACCGATCTGGCACTCCGTGAAATCTATGTACGAACTTACTCACCGGCCGAAAATACGTATGTACCTAATTAACCGACGTCCCTCAGTTTATTCAGATTTGGGTCTATAACTCCACGAAAAAGAGATTTCAAGCCCTAATTTTTTTTTCAGGCATGCTATTAAATGACATTTCCTTTCATATAAGACAATAACCTCGCAACTTTTGAATTTTGGCTTGCAAAAGTGGATCTCTCCCTTTAATGTACAGTTCTTTTGAACATGTTCAAAATTAAATCGAAGATCACGGCTCCCCCGAGTTAAAACCAAGTTAGCATCACGGACAAATACGGTACGGTACGGATACCGGTACGTTCAACTATACATTCAACTACGTTCGACAACGTTCAACTACGTTAGCCTCCACTAAGTCCACTACGTCCACTACGTCCACTACCATAAATGTTATCGGCCCGTAAGTCGCCAAAAGTGTATTAAAGGGAGAGATCCTCTTTTGCAAGCCAAAATTCAAAAGTTGCGAGGTTATTGTATTATATGAAAGGAAATGTCATTTAATAGCATGCCTGAAAAAATTAGGGCTTGAAATCTCTTTTTCGTGGAGTTATAGACCTAAAACTGAATAAACTGAGGGACGTCGGTTAATTAGGTACATACGTATTTTCGGCCGGTGAGTAAGTTCGTACATAGATTTCACGGAGTGCCAGATCGGTATGCATGACCCCTACGTGACCAGCGTTAGCTACGTGACCCGCGCATAAGTACTAATGTGTGGGCGTTTACCAAGCAAAATACCCAAACATCGCTTAAACTGACTACATGTAATTATATATTCTTTCTTTTTGAGATCTTTTTCCGTGACATACGTTAACAAATGTCGGCTTCACAATACCTTTACAAGAATTAGTACTATATTGTTTTAATATTATGCTAAATCAGTTGAACTCCTTTATTGACCGATATATAGTTTAAATGGAGGGACGCATTCGTTTTTCATTCGTAGAATCCAAATTAGAGGGCTGTTCGCTCTGATTTTTGTTTGCATGTTACATTTATCCCCATCCGTCAACTGAAAGCTGTTCAGACGTTTTTGTAAAAGTGGACCTGTCCCTTTAAGCTACAAAATAAAATACTAATACGTATTTCATTAATTTTTCTTAAATCATCAAATAATTGTGGCGTCACATATTTATTCCGAACGGATATATTTATTGATATTCCAGCTGTTCTGAACCGATTTTGATCAAATAAAGTAAAATCTGGCATGTACATTATATGCTTTTTCAAATTTTACACTCAGTTTTTCATTACCTCACAAATATATTTCTTGAAGCGCCCTCTATATATCAAAACTGAACTATTCCATTTAACAACACAATATACCTTCCAGAATATTACTCATATAATCACAAACTGTGTACCAACTTCCACTATAAACTACCTTCAACTTTTTCGAGACCGAGACCGCGAATTTTCGAAACCGAGACCAGGTCCGGCCCACAATTTTCGCGGCTGAGACCATATAAAGACCCAGTGGTTGAGAATCTGGTAAGCGGGGGGGGGGGGGGGGGGGGGGGGCGGTCGTAGACAATTTTCGAGTCCGAGACCACGTTTTTTCGACATTTCGAGGCCGAGACCACGGTTTTTCGACATTTTCGAGGCGGAGACAATCACAAATGACGGTCGAGACCGCTCAAATTTAGTCTCGAGACCAGTTAAAATTTGAAGGGGGTGGGGGGGGGGGGGGGGGGGGGGTTCAAGCCCTGAATTTCAAAGGGCCCATTGTCATGCCTATACGCAGAACTCAAGAGATTGACTGGATAATGAAAGGAAACATTAATAATATCTGCGGTGGCGAATAGCAACAAGACAAAAGGTCTGCAGGTGAAAATTTGTTTATCTGATTTCCGGTAGTCTTTATCTGTTTAAGCCGGACTCAGGTTGAGCCGCTGATGAGATTCGGGCCATATATGGTCAAACAAGACCGATAGAAAATATTAAAAAAACAAATCAATCCGAAGGTACAATATTCCTTCTCACAGGTTCAATATCAGTTCGAATTTCGATATTTTATCAATTTGGTGGTATCGCCTAACTTTTGTTAAGTTTCGCCACCGGATTGTCGACAGGGTTCAAGGATTTAGTAACGTTAGAGTTATCATAGCCATAGTAACGCATCGCGATCTACTTCGAATTATGCCGTGTCTATCGTGACCAAAGATTAATGGTCTTTCTATTTTTGGTTTCAGGTATGTGACAACAGCAAAGCCACTGAAAAATACTACTTGTTCCTGACCATTTCAAACTTGCGACAATTTATACTCCGATTAAATATCGCGTTAGTCAAAAATTCTTCCTAAGTGTTAGGGTTCGTCAATCAATAATCATCATAATCAATACTATAATCATCATCATGATTCCTATTATAATCATCAGAATGATTTATACTATAATCGTCAGAATGAGTACTACTATAATCATCAGAATTACTACTACTATAATCATCATCAGAATCAATAATTAAATCATCAGAATCATGCTCGTCGTCGTCGTCGTGTCGTCCTTTTCTTGTTTCTTCGTCTTCATCGTCCTCTTCGTCCTTTACCACGTTTACCTCTTCATCAGATTCCGTCGTGTCATCGTGTGCTTCCTTTTCGATTTCTCCCGCCGCGACATCTTCTTCGATCAGAACTATTCGCAAGTGTATTTTCTCTGGGTCGGGCTGAGCTGGCGAAGCAACAGTCTGGACTTGTTTCCAGTGAAAGGTATGACCGCCACGAGTAGCTTTAGCAGTGGGAAGCAGCACTTGTGAAAAGTACTGGCATGGTTGTTTGTCGTATCTAGCTTCCAGAGCAATGTGTTGTTTGCGATCTGGAGCACCACATGGTATTATTTCGAGTTCAATGTTTTCATCTTGGAATTTGACATTTACACTAACTGAACTGCTGTCGTCCCGAGTTGGGTCTTGCAACACAAAGAACATCTGACCTTCTACACTCTGACACACCCACCTCGCAGAAAATACACCGCGATGTTGCCTACCCGAATCGAGATAGAGTCTTGGGCGATGAAATTCCTGCGAGATATCGCCAAGACTCCCTTCGTCGTAGAGGCCCTTCATCTGCCAAACGTTGACGCGCATATCTGGGATCAGTGTCAACGCTCTTTTATAAACTTCACTGGAAGTTGTCAACTCATTGAGTAGACTGGCTTTCATGTAAGGAAACCGAATGAGCCTGACAATCCGCACGAATATGTCGTTGTCTTCACATCCATCCAACCAGGATTCAATCTTCTTGAAGACGGTATACTCATCGTTGACGACCAGGTCAACCCCGCTGTCTAGGAGCGCAACGAGGATCTCTGCATCAAATCGCTCAACCTGTTCAGTTGTCAATAGGTTGAAGTTGGTCCTGAGACATTGGATGCAAGCGTCGTACTCTGAGGCCATTTCTACTATAGATGTTTCGGAAAGAAGACTGACGACTGCATCCACATCGTGCCTCACGTCTGTCAGGAATTTCTCACAGAGGTTCTGTAGTTCCACCACCATATATTTGTCGGCAAGGCGGATGAGAGGCAGGGCATTGTCAGTCGTGATGGATACAGAGGAGGTGTACATGAACTTTAGGAAGTCCTCAAAGACCTTCGCACACGGTTCTTCCTCGACGAGTTCTTGGTGCATAACTCGCCCTTGGCCATGCTCGCCATCTCTTGCTTGCTCTCCTGAGTGTGCCGCTTGTTGGTTCGTCAGCCATGTTGGGTCACAAAGCATGGTCTTGAAAACGGCGCTCCAAGAGCTAAGAATCAACCGATTTGCGAAAAATGTCTGCTCCCCAACCTGCAGAATGACGTCACTGTACTGCTCATTGTTGAACATCTTGACTGTAGTTTCTTCCATGTCGCCTGTATTATACTGGGAGTAGATAAATAGAGAAAATGACAATTAAAAGGACGTGGAAAATTCGAAAAATTAAATTGGGGGACGTGATAGTAAAATAGACTCCGATGATACATTTAAAAACAATTATTATACACCGTTAAAGCGATAGTTGAGTTTTGATATAGGAGGCGCTGCACTTTTTTGTGAGATGCTTAAATATCCATAAACATAACCATTTGTAACAATTGTGGGGCTCTGAACCAGCCCTTAGAAAAAATAGAAAAAGCTTCCTCTCAACAAATATTTACAAAAGAGGTTTTTAAATAGTTGTTGATTATCTCTCTATCTAATCACTATTTTAACAAAACATCACATGTACAATATTTCATTTTAAATGGTTGAAACCAATGAGTCTTTAGAAAGCACCCTTTTTTAAAGTTTTAACGGCTCTTTTTTTAAAGATAACAGACTTTTTACTTGGTCATTTATAATTTTTCATTCCTTTCGAGCATGGTGGAGTTATAACTATTAGTTTGTGATACAATGGTGCAGGTTTTGGTTACTAAAGTTCAGTTTTACCAAAACTGTACTCTCTTTACCAACACTCAACTATGACTACCCCTATAAGTTATCTACTTTAGTGTAAGAGGATTTGTTTTTATCGAACAAGCAAGAAGAAAGATGCGGCCTGGCATTGTCTAAATTTCTTCGTTCTGAGCCAAACACATGCAGTACGTGCCAACCGTTTTATGGCAACGGAAAGCATAAATGAAATGGCACAAAAATACCGCAAACTGTGGCAATAATAATAACATACTACAGTATTCAAGTAATTAATTACTAGTAACGGAATATTTTTCAAAAAAGTACTGATTGAGACTTCAATTATATACCAATTTCATTGTAAGATTCTTGAGAATAATATGTGAGAATTTAAAGAAAAATCAATGTCTGATTTGATCCCGTGAAGTATCCGAATTCGTATACTATGAACGATTGAGTATCCGAATTCAGATGCTCCTCTTGAATACGGCCGTAAACCCTATATAGACGCTCTCAAAATCAATCTTAAATATATCCATGATTATGGAGACATTTTAATAATCAAAACCCATTTCATTCTTCTATTACCATAAGCCAATCATCAAGGTACAAAAGAAGTGGGAAATCTCCTAGTGAGTTTGATTGAAAATGTACAAAGTTGATGGATCACTTTAGTAGTTTTTGATAGCGATATTTACGTGAGTTTCTTGGCGCTTTACATCCTTATTATAGGTTTTCCCATTCATTTTAACACTATCGTCATTCAATTTCATTAATTTGTCATACAAATTCGTCCCGAGGAACCACCAGAGCGCAAATCCTAACTTCAATTTCGTCTTTCGTCAATCAATTTCGTCAAAGATCACACAATTTAGTCATTAGGCACACATTTTTGTCAATTGCAAATCAAATTCGTCGGTCACAGTTGCTGAACACATAAAAGCGAAAGCAATTTCGTCAATTGGCAACCAATTTCGTCAAAACTCTATTCAAATTCGTCCTATGTATTTACACTGCAATGTTCTGTTCTATATTATCTTGATGTAACTGCTAATTGTAACATTAATCAGTTAGGGGGTAACATGCACATGTATACACTCGAAAACAAACTCACACGCACAAAACATACGCACACACTTACACACACACATACATTTGCACACATGCATGTGTGCAAACCAACACGCACAAAAGCACGTTTACAACAAATTGCATTAAATTCTTTTTCAAGACATACCTACGGTATAAATATTAAACAATATTAAATATTATACACACAAACGCACACTCACATACATACATACATACACACATACATACCCATCTAACCACCTATACCATATACATTGTAGTCATGACACAGACAGGCATATAAGGCTATACCATGCGACGAATTTGAATAGAGTTTTAATGAAATTGGTTGCCAATTGACGAAATTGCTTTCGCTTTTTTGTGTTCAGCAACTGTGACCGACGAATTTGATTTGCAATTGACGAAAATGTGTCCTAATGACTAAATTGTGTGATCTTTGACGAAATTGATTGACGAAAGACGAAATTGAAGTTAGGATTTGCGCTCTGGTGGTTCCTCGGGACGAATTTGAATGACAAGTTAATGAAATTGAATGACGATAGTGTTAAAATGAATGGGAAAACCTATATTATAAACTCGATCTAAATAATAGTCGCCATCAAACTCATTGCACTAACAATTCAAATGTTTGACGTTTCCCAGGGAGACGTTTCGGGTCTTCCATCAGTAATCAGTACCATGAACTAAACCCAACACAAAAAGTAAATCCACACCCCCCCCCCCCCCCCCCCCCCCCCCCCCCCCCCTCCTAATCAAAATACCGTAACTTTTTACAGAAACCGTTTTGAGCAAAATAACCTGGCAGGATTTTTTCTACACTTATTGACTAATTCATGTCATTTATGTGTGAAAATAAGATTGATCAGTCGAGTCATGCATGAGTGAACACACATTAAGGGCAAAATTCTCACTTTTCAAAAGTCACAACAGTCATATTGGGGGGGGGGGGGGGGGGGGTGGGGGGGGGGGGGGTCTGTGAAACGAGATTTTGGTGAATTCTGTTTGTGGTGTATGTTTAAAGGCCAAGTTTTGGTAATTTCCAAAGTGCCCCCCCAACATCGATTGTAACGGATTTGGTTGATTTCAATTCCATATGAAAGATCATCGAAAAAAACATGGGAAATAATAATAATTTCCATTCAAATGCTCTAATTGTTGTGAAATTTGCTTTCAAAATATCATATAAAAGTGGTTGACGCCCGGGTATCACTTTTAGAACCGCTAGTGCGAGGCACTAGCGTTCTATGTTCTCCTAATAAAAGACTGAAACCAAATATTTGTGTGCACGCTAATTGTGCTTAAAACTATACATATGATACGGTACTTACCAGCAATTTACTCTCCAATATGTGATCCAACTACCGGGTGGATTAAGAATATGATTTTTCCTTCCATTCCGCAAAAAATCAGTGATATATGCGCCTCATGGACCAGTCTCTCCGTGTGTTAGCGCGACTGTGAACGAAAGGCGAACGAATGCGAATGGGCTTGCGAGTTGCGTCAACGGCAGTGTTGGAGTCATATTTCTATGGTTGCGATACATAATATACACGTACTACTGTATAGTATTACCGCACACAGTGACTGCACTACAGTCCCGTATTACCGCACACTGCACTATACAGTCCCGTATTAGGACCTACAACGCTAGTGCTTCGCGCCGAGTTAATTTGACACTTCGAGTTGTAACGGCTCTTTTTGAATGATAACAGGGGTTTTACTTTGTCGTTTGTAATTGTGTATACTTTTCGAGCATGGTGAAGTTATAACTATTAGTTTGTATCGTAATCGTGCAGGTTTTGGTTACTAAAGTTAAGTTTGACCAATACTCAACTATCCCTTTAAGTGCTGTTGTTGTTGTATCATCCATCGTTCGACCCCCTCACACCTATCTTGACACTTTTCACGGTTAGCTGAGCTCAATTTGAGGGGAAAATTGCTATATTCGACCCTCCTAACATTGCACAATCCATTCAGTTTATTGAATGAATTGACATCATATAATAATAATAATAATATGAACATTTGTATAGCGCAGCTACTATCCTGATCATCACATGTTGTGTGAACATAATAGGTAGTTGTCGTGTCATGGTCGAGTGAGTAGACTTCAAAGATGAATCAAGGAATGCTAAAATGTACTGTCAACACGTTCCCTTCGAGTTAATGAACTCCCATGTACATGTACTTTGTAAACAACCCACCCGGTTGCCGTAGTCAAGGAGTTAAAGGAACTACAGCGTCTAGATGGCCTAATTTTCACAATTCGGCTCTCTATATGTAATTTTTCCCGAAGAAAAAGAATTTGGCAGTCATTTCTCATGAAATCAATCGATTTTGGGGTAATTGGTAAATATCTAATTGTCCTGGGAACGCCCCTTTTAAATCGCCAAAATGTGACGTCATCTAAAGACCGGACTAATGAACTAAATTCTGTAGATGACGCGTCATGACGTAAGCCAATGCATTGTCAATCACATGTCGATCACGCGGCTGATTCCGGACGCTAAATGTGGGTGGGGCGTAAACTGGCTGCTAAGTGAGATTTGGCATCAGAAAACTAGTCTTAAATCACTACTGTGTTTATTTTCATGAATTTTTCTTCGGCAGACCTATGTTTCAAGTCATCAACTATGGAATAAGTGTCAAAGTACGTTGTATTCTTGAGGTCCTTTAATATACAGTATGGCATAAATGCATATGCTTATTTACTACCAATTTGTCGAGTTTAGCACTGTATGTGTATCATCATATCCATTATCAACTTTCTCAAACCTATTCTGATATTGTGATCGATACAACTGTATGGTTGAGTGAACACAATTTTAAAGGCAAAATGGGGATGTTTAACCAGCATGAAAATTATAGCATTATTGCAGGTAAATGAAAATTGAATGTCACTTATCTTGCTGAATGTGTGTTATTCTGTTAAATAAAAATTTTCCATTTTGTCACGATTGATTAGATACACAATTAAGAAAAAGAAAAAAACTTTAAATGATAAAATAAATATCAAATGTGCTAAATGTAAGACTAATTTATGACTATAGGATTTGATGTGTATTTCTATGGCTGTAATTACCTCCTCACACATTGTCTGAAAACTTTCGTTTTACATACGTGGAGATACACATGAAATGAAAAGTGACATGACTCAACGGACCAATTCATTTTTACACAGAAGTTAGTCATTAAGTGTAGCAACAATCCTGCCAAGTTATTTTGCTCAAATCCTTTTTGTTAAATAGTTACGCTATTTCGATAAGGGGGGAAGGGACTTACTTTTTGTGTTGGGTCCTCATGTGCACCCGTAATTCTTGTTCACATAACTGTAGACCAACCTTATTATACATGGATTTAGAGCGCACATCGTTCGTTGCGGACACATCATAATACAGACAGACAGACAGACACACATACATACACACAGCGGTTTGCAAAGATAATACGGTTAAAGTGCCAAAAGAACTCGTACCACAAGCTTTTTAAGTATATATATTTGTCAACTATTCCAGTCACTGCACATATATACACAATCAACATACTAACCATTATAGGGATCTGTGTCCCACGTACCTTGTCCGAAAATCCTGTAGTGAACTTGCTAGTAAAACAGTTCTTCCTTCTTTATCTGATTCTCATGGCGTCTGAGCATTTTCATAGAATGAATGCAATATGCTGTTCCTAGTTGTGACCAGAAAACTGATCATTACTTCGTCTTTACAAATTTATTCTTCCACTAATATCATGTTCTTTAACGTATATTTAGTAATAGACGACGGTCCACATCAGTAATCGAGTAGTTCTATAGGTACTAAAACCACACCGACATAACATTTTTGATCGCCGTTCGATTCACAGGAAGTTCTTTTTTCGCTACGCTTTTTAAAGGATAGTTCAGTTTTGGTATAGAGGGCGCTGCACGAAATAATTTTGTTGTGAGATAATGAAAAAGTTAGTGTAAACTTTAAAGAGCATACAATTGTAATGACAGAATATACTTTATTTTATCAAATTCGGTTCAGAAACGGCTGAAATATCAATAAATATATCCGATCGGAATAAAATTGGGCCCCAGAATTATTAACTGATTTCAAACAAAAATGTTTTTAAATGCTTACACTTTTCAGAAATGTTCAAAAGAGGTTTTTAAATAGTTGTTAGTGATTTCCATATTTAATCATTATTTCAACAAAACATCACATGCATAATTTTATATGAAAAATGTTTCAAACCAATGCTTTTTTAGAGAGCGCTCTTTTGTGTTTTAAAGCTTGTTTTGAATGGTAACAGGCGTTTTACTTAGTCGTTTGTAATTTTCTATACCTTTCGAGCATGGTAGGGTAATAACTATTAGTTTGTAATTTTATTGTGCAGGTTTTGGGTACTAAAGCTCAGCCTTACCAAAACTGTTCTACCCCTTTAACTGATATTAACTGAAGTGATCATGACCTTGCATACTGCGTACGTTCATTGCCGGAAACTTGGGATTCCCACTTTTCTGTACATAGCTGTAACCTCGAATCCAGACGCACTACTTATTTTATTTTTAGTAACACAGAATGCAGCATGACGTGAGTACACTTCCCCTAGACAGAAATAACCGTCTCTTCATATGGGATTTATTATAATATATCGGATTGTTTACACTATCCCATTACGAGAAGGTAATCTCAAGTGTTCGCGCTGTGTGGGAGTAAATCTGCCATAGACCCTGTTGTTAAGGGGCCATTGTTTTACTTTTAAGCCGGACACAGTGAATGGGAGACATGCGCCGCGCGTCGGACGAAATTTGCGATATCTCCGTCTTTACTTGTAATGTTTGCTTAAAAGCAAGTCGTATTGAATTTGCTTTGAAGCAGATATGTTATTATGTTTTATAACCGATATATACAATTAATCAATATCAGATATTGGGAACTTATTGACTCGATGTTATCAATTGTCGCAAGCTGATTTGAAGCAATTTTACTAAGCGAGCGCGCGTCACTGAACGCCGTACTAATAGTCACACGCGTACGATTTATATGGCATAGTTTAACAATATATATAATATATAATCGATATATAAATCCCATATGAAGAGACGGTTATTTCTGTCTAACTTCCCCCCGGGCTCTGTGAAGTACAGACTGCCCTGCAAGCGCCGCATCGCGTTAAAGGCAATTCAACAACGCCTGACATGCGCCAAGAAGAACTCTCATAATGAAAACAATTAATAGACAACTGTTTAATCGTTCGATCTGCAGTCATATTTTGGCTAATGTTCACATTATTGGTCAATTTTTTAGTAACATTTGCTAAATTATACAAATTTCATTCATATATTCTGTCTGGTTTATGGACATCTCGATCGGCGCTCGTCGTAATCACTGTTTCATAAGTATTTGAGCGCGATCGCAATCTACCTGAATGGCGCATGCGCAATGGCCCATCATTATACTAGAGCTACCTAGATAATTCGTAGCCTGTCTGTCATCTACCTTAGTGAATTGCCTAGATAGCTATATTCTAGTATATTCAAGATAGATTGCAAAACTGTGGCTTACACCGCCAGGTTGTTTTAATGCATATCATTTGCGCAACAATATGGTATGCTGTCGACCGTACTGGGGAAAACCCACTGGAAAAACCCATGGGGTAAACCAACGCTTTTTGACATAGTCCGCAGAGTAGTATTGCATAAGTATGTTTATGTATGAACAGTTTATACTTGAAAATTAATTGGTGCAAATGAACATGTGCACAAATTCTACCCAGCACTTAAACATAATCTGAAAGTAAGTAAAATAATATTAACATGTTTCGTTCTAAAGATTTACCTGTCATATATATGTATGTATATTATGTTTTGATCGTAAGATCTTTTTCATACGTTCGTCATTCATTTTACAATTATACTATAATACAGACTACACATTTGCAATTTTACCCTTGATCCATTTATATGAATAACTTTGCAACTTATCACCGAACAATACTTCATTGTGTGACTTACATTCCAGATTTCATTATGTGTAGCACGGGGACAGAGTACAGCTGTCGTGGGATACTGGGGAAGAAGCTTGCCGTCTACTTGGAGAGTCCCGATCTGTCTGACATCACCATCAAGGTTGGAAGCAGGTCCTTCCCAGCTCACCGCATCATCCTGCGAACGAGGAGTAATGTTCTGGCCAAGATGATGCACGATTCTCCAGGAGATGTTCTCGTATTGAACTCACACGCATCTGGCAAAGAGATTGATGCCTTCCAGCTGGTCTTGAAGTTCCTGTACACGGGTAAGATCGATTTTACCACAGACACCGTGAACATGGTTATGAGCCTGTCCAATCGCCTTTCCCTGGAAGAATTGTCTCGAATGGCGCAAGAATGGCTGGGTGATACAATCGAAAAGGGAAGCTTGTTAAGCGCCCTCACATGGTTCAGAGATGCAGAAGGTTCTGATCTCCATTTACTGCGGGAGAGGTGTCTCCGCATCTTGACACTGAACTTTGAGTATATCCCAGAAGTTTCCTGGTTGGATCTCAGCTTGGAAAACGTGTTGAGCATCTTGGATCAGGATGAGTTTGTAGTAGAAAACGAAGAGGCGGTAATCAAAAGGATCGATAGCTGGTTGGCACCGAAAGGGAGTTACGAAAACAATGGACCCCTCAAGATGCAGTACGATATTCTTGCTTCCAAGATCCGGCTTCCATTCGTGGGAACGTACGAGTTGGTGGCTATGCGAGAGACATCTTTGATTGTTAAGTACATCGTCCACTGCAATCCAGTTCTGCTGACGGACGCCATAACATATCGGTCCCTTTGTGCCGAGCACGCACCAAGCCCTGAACCACCACACAAGAAACTGTGTAGCCAACATGGCAGTGATCCAGGATGTCGCATACTGAAGGGCATGACCAAAAGGCCAAGGCTTTATTTGGATCCACAGACCCCGGGAGAGAGTAAAACCACAAAAAATCACGAACGATCGTCCAAAACTACTGTAAAGCACTTCAAGAAGTTCCACCTTCACGATTGTGGCGGCAGCCGAGAAGTTAAAGCCTTTGTTCAGACGGACGATGGCCTTTGGAAAACTAAGAGTCCCTTTACCATCAGTGTGAGCGTAAAACAACAAGAGCCTTGTCCTCCCAACTCCGCCCCTAGACGCTCAAAGTCCTGGAAACTTAAGTATAAACTGACGCATCCCGTCTACAAGCGTGCGAGTAGCTTTAGCTACAGGATCGTGATTGTAGCCCGCCCTTCCAACAAGGACGCAAAGTTCTACCTGCCTGACAACCCTGTCGTTAGCACCAAGACAGGCACCATTAAGGTATCAGCCTTTGATCATCCCAAGCCATTCACACTTTCAACGCCACCGCTTTTTGTTGGAAGACAACCAGAATGCGTTAAAATCGCCACCGCAGCCTACATCATCGTCAAGAAACAACCACAACGCGTTAGAATCGCTTCCACATCATACTAGTACATCATCGTCAAGGATGACACGAATACAAACTGAAGTCCTTTTTGTTGAGGGATGATAGTTTGTCTGTTTGTGGTGCTGGTTTACATGAGTGGCGTTCTCTGTCTACTTCATGGAAATATTACTATAATATGTCCTCAGCATTGCAACCCTCGCATTAGGCACTAGGGAATGCGGCTGGGCCGCTTGGCAGCAGCTGTGCCTAACATGCACCGGCACCTCTGGTATAAACTTGAAAACAAAAGAACGAACAACTCTGTCATTCCCCTTAAAAAATGGTCGTGAGAACGAAATGCGTCCGTTTCATTACACTTCAATGGTATACATTAAACTGCACATTTAAGAGATCACAAACGGGACTCATGTTATGATTTTCCCGGTAAAATATTCATTTTCAGAAACTTATTTAAACGGGTCGTTGTATTTTTCGCACGTCGAGATCATATGATCCCACACGTACACGTGTACACAAATAGCTAATGAATATTCAGATTCAAAAACGCCCACCTGAAAGGCCAATCAAAGAAACGAAATTAGACCAAGCCTCTTTTTGTGAAAGATCGATTAAATAGCTATGGATATTAAAGGGCATCAAGCGTGGGGATGCTACATAGCGGGTCGCCATTTTGAACTGGGTTAGTTTGCGCGCACCGCATGACACTGAGCTAACGTGCATTACGCACCGTGCGCAACGCGTATGCAAGATGGCGCCGCGCATCTCATTTGACGAATCTGAACTACCTTTAACAAGCAAAAGAACCATTCACAGAGACTGTGTCATGAAAGAAAAGCGGGGGAAAGGGAAAAAAAAAATCCGTGTACAAAGTGAATGGGAAAAAAGGGTGTCAGAATAGGGGTGTCAGGGGTGTCAGAAATCGGGGGGGGGAGGGGGGGGGGTCACCTTTTGGAAAGACCCATTCTGTTTTAACACGTGAATTCCAATAGACAAGCGTCGCACAAAATGGTCCACAAATACCATCGGCACTACAAATTTACAAATTATTGTGACGTCACAAGTATTTTACTTAGAGTTTCTTTTACGTCAGTAAAAATCTAAAATACGAGGTAAAGTATTTTGGATATCAAATCATTTGTCATTAAAAAAGGGTACTATTCCTGATCGTCTTAAGGTAGCAAAGGTAATACCTATTTATAAAAAGGGGGCAAAGGCTGATCCAGGAAATTACAGACCTATCGCAGTCTTGCCAGTTGTTTAGAAAATATTTGAAAACATTCGTAAATGTTCGTTTAATTGATTTTGTGGAGACTAATAATATTTTGTATAAACATCAGTACGGATTCCGTAAAGAATAAGCGTATTACTACGATTAATCAAAGAAAGTTTAGTACATACTACACGTTCTTTGATTAATCGTATTAATACGCTTATGAGGTGAATGGATGAAGGGAAAGTTACACTTGGTATTTCATAGATTTTCAAAAGCCGTTTGACACTATAAATCATGATATTTTGCTAGAAAAGATGGCACATTATGGTATACGTGGTATTGCTCTCGAATGGTTTTTATCTCTTGAACCGTTCTCAGGCATTATGCTATTAGGAGGCAACATCTATCGGAAAGACTATAACGTGCGGCGTACCGCAGGGGTCAGTTCTGGGTCCTACGTTGTTTTTAGTTTATATTAAAGGGATAGTTGAGTTTTGGTAGAGAGGGCGCTACACATAATAATTTGTTCGTGAGATAATGAAAAACTGAGTATAACATTTTAAAGAGCATAATATTTTAGTGACAGAATAAACTTGATTTTATCAAAAACGGTTCAGAAACTGCTGAAATATCCATAAACGTAACCATTTGTAATAAATGTGGGCCCCCACAAATATTAGATAATTTTGAACCAAC
This sequence comes from Echinarachnius parma, assembly GCA_037951105.1. Lineage (NCBI taxonomy): Eukaryota > Metazoa > Echinodermata > Echinoidea > Clypeasteroida > Echinarachniidae > Echinarachnius > Echinarachnius parma. The sequence goes on along the minus strand of JBAMJV010004867.1, from coordinate 35,140 downwards.
CGTTACAAATTTTTAAAAAATGCTTCCTCTTTTCAAACAATATCAAAGGAAGTTTTGTAATAGTTGTTGATTATCTCTCTATCTAATCACTACTTTTACGAACCCCCACACCCACAATATTTTATTTAAAATGGTTTAAACCAATGAGTTTTTAGAGAGCGCCATCTTGAGTTTGAATGCCTCTGTTTTAATGATAAAAGGCTTTTTACGGAGTCGTTTGTGATTTTAAATTCCTTTCAAGCATGGTAGAGTTATAACTATTAGTTTGTAATGTAATTGTGCAGGTTTTGGTTACTTAAATTCAGTTTGACCAAAACTGTACTCTCTTTACCAGAACTCAACTATCCCTTTAATGATTTACCTTGTTGTATTGGGTGCGGTTCGTTATTCCGAAGGTTCGTTATTCCGAAGGTTCGTTATTCCGAACACGCAAATTTCCTATACCTGAGTGTTCGTTAATCCGAAAATGAAATAGGGTTCGTTAATCCGAACATTTGTTGCATTATTCCGAAGGTTCGTTATTCCGAAGGTTCGTTATTCCGAAGGTTCGCTATTCCTAAAATGAAATCGGGTTCGTTATTCCGAAGGTTCGTTATTCCGAAGGTCCGTTATTCCGAAGGTTCGTTATTCCGAAGGTTCGCTATTCCTAAAATGAAATCGGGTTCGTTAATCCGAAAATGAATTTGGGTTTGTTATAATGCTATAATTTCATATAAAGAGATAAAATAAACTTAAATGTTTGATTGGTCTGGCCAAGGGAGGGAAAGGGGGAGGGGTATGCTTAATGCAGGCTGTAAATTAAATAAACAAAACACAAACTATAGTATTATAACAAGCCCGATTTAATTTTCGGAATAACGAACCCGATTTTATTTTCGGATCAACGAACCTTCGGAATAACGAACCTTCGGAATAACGAACCCGATTTTATTTTCGGATCAACGAACCTTCGGAATAACGAACCTTCGGAATAACGAACCTTCGGAATAACGAACCTTCGGAATAACGAACCTTCGGAATAACTGAACCTTCGGAATAACGAACCTTCGGAATAACGGACTGTAACCGTTGTATTAACAATTTTAATTTTAGATTGTTTGCAGGGGATTTAGGCTGTGCGAGCTATTACATTTTCATCATTGAGAACATCATAAGGACCACTGGTTAAACAATTGAGGATATAAGATGTTTTTGGTTTGCATGAACTGGCAGTTTCAAAATTTGTATATGATTTGTATAACGGAAATTTACCACACACATTATTAGATTATTGTAAGATTGTACACCATACTTATGAAACAAGAGGACAAGACAATTCAATGCTACACTTGCCAATTTGTAAGACGGCACAAGGTACATTTACTATTTCTTTTGTCGGACCAAAGCTTTGGAATAGCTTACCTCAGAAGATTAGAGAACAACAAACAAGATATTTATTTCGTAATACCCTCACAATTTATTTGATAAACAAATAAATTGTCTGTTATGTTAGCAGTTAGTTATGTTTTGTATTTTGAATGTATAAACATGTAATATAATTGTAATATAATATAATCAGAACTAGTATAATACGTATTTAGTAATGAAGAGATACACTATCGATATAGTGAAAAGAGAGAACCGATCTCGACGAGCGCTTGTCCTAACTTTCGGTTTTCTTTCAGCAACAACTTTAACTTTTGTATAAATGCGTTTTATGTAAGCATTACATAAGTTTACTAATCTATTGCAGTAATTCATTGTTTTGTAAATCATGTACAGTTTGTATTTTAATGATTTATCTTGAATACTTTTCTTTATGATATACATACGTATTGTTGTTAATAAACTTCAAACTTCACATTTCTTTGTAGTTTAATTATTTGGACTAATCATATTCTTTCTTCTTCTTTCTCTTCTTCTTCTTCTTCTCCTCCTTCTCCTTCTCCTTCTCCTTCTTCTTTTTATGTTTGCTTTCTTCAGTCGGGAGACGTACAGAGTTACATTGAATAAAGACATCCCGGATAGTCATACATCAATATTAGCAGATTATTAAAACGGATCACAGAAAGAGATACATGCCAAGAAAAATTGTATAAAAATAATTAATCTGGAATATATGATACCCAGTAATTCCACTAGAGGGGCTTAAAATGTCCGTGTTTAGTGGAGGAAGGTATATAAAAGTAGAGGTTCAATTCAAAGATACATTTTACGAATAAGGTACACTTTCTGATTTTGTAAAAATGTCTTGGTTAATGATCATATTTATGACTACCTTTATAAAAATCTACTGTACATATTTACCAGCATGTTGAGCTTTACGTTCGATTTCTTTACAGTATTATGTTCCTCTTCAAATACATCTCTTATGAGTGACCTTTCACAGTGATGAGTAGACATCCACGCATAACATTATGCGTGGATGTCCACTCATCACTGTGAAAGGTCACGCATAATATTATGCGTCAATGTCCACTCATCACTATGAAAGTTTACGCATAATATTATGCGTCAACGTCCACTCATCCCTGTACAATTGCTTGCAAAAAATTATACGGTAAACTTCATTATTGATATGGGTGTATATACTCCCCAAAATATTGATTGATAGTTGTACATTTCTTGCCAATTTTTATTTTGTAATAATTATATTTATTACTCTGCTTATGTCTTCTTTATTGAATGATTGGTGAGCGTAATTGATTTTAGAAAGTAATCTCCCTGTATTAAGTTTAAATGATATGCCTGAAATATGATTGAATGATAACAATAATGTCAATAAATATGCAGGGGATAATGCGAAGTTAGGGCAGTAAGAAAAGGTCATAGAGATTAGATCCATGAAATATCCAATATCAACATATTAATTGTACATCTACAACTGAAAAGTAGAATACAAATTTTACATTCAGGTTAAAATATCACCATTTAAGATTCAAAGTACCACAAATTGACACACAAGGTAATAATCGAATTTCGTTTGAAATAATTATCTGTTTGCCATCACTTGTATTTTTTCGGTGAAGTTTGCCCATTAATTGGAAAGATTTTATCTAAATGATTTACTAAATGTACATATCCAATGAAAGAAAAGCGAGATGTATGGGGAATGTGATTGTGGGATAGGGAGTTTGGCAAAGTTTATGCAACGTTATGGTACATTTTTCACAAATATTCATGATCGATTATCATCGACTTTTTTGTTTTACATTCATATAATTTAGTTAGCATGTTTAGCAAATATACTTTATGTTAGTAACAATATTTGATAGTAAACAAATTAGTTTAACGTTCTGCAAGTGTAGGCCTACTAACCATACAAATTATCATGACACTAGGTGGGGTATACAAATAGATCAAAATGTAATTAACATGAAAATATAGGGGAAGTATAAGTTGATAATTTTATAACATCTTTGCAACAAACGTGTACCCTTTAAAACGCATATAAAACACGTTGTAAAGAAGTTGACGCAATCAGTTTCTGAAAAAAATACAAATTGTACAAACAGGGACTTCAACTGTGATGAATGGTGGATAAAATGTATTGTGATATTTGCTAACTCATTGCACTGACGTTGTACACAGTTTTTAACTTTCCAATGGGTAATTAAAAGAGGGAACCTAAATATAAAAATGAATCAACAGAATAAACGTTATTGTATAAACGTTATAGAAACACCTTAAAGGTAAAGGAGAGTTTTGGGATAGTGGGCGCTTTAAGATTGTTTGTGAGGTTATGACAATCTGCGTGTCAGATTTGAAAGAGAATGGTGAAAGTAGGGAAAGTAAAACCCCTTAGAAATAAGTGAGGTGTTCAATAATGTTTTTGTTTAAATTGGAGAAAATTTAGCAAATTGAAATAGAAAACAATGGAAACGATTCAAATACATTTATGAAGCAGGAAGTTGATTAATCATTGTGTATGCTTCCTGTTACAATTTGTCAATTATTGAAGTGCAAAGTGTTACTAGTATTCTCTCTGAAAGCAAAGAAGGGATGTGGTTATGAATCATAACTGATAACGTCCCAGTACGTGTTTTTTATTGGTGATGTTCGGTTCATACTTCAACCTTTGGCATTATCATAAACGTATCATTCTCTTCTGGTATCTTTCCTGAAATTGCAAAAGTAATATCTTCAGTTGTTAAATGAGCTAAAGATACACTTCCAATTATCGACCATGTCGACCTATTCAGTTTCTCCTTTCGATAGTCTGTAAAGTAGTTGACAAAATTGTAAACGGTCGTAAAAATAGAATCTTTTATTAAAGGGGTAGTTCAGTTTTGGTATAGAGGGCGCTGCACAGAATAGTTTTGTGAGATAATGAAAACCTGAGTGCATAATTTGAAAAGGCATACAATTGTAATGACAGAATAAACTTTATTTGACCAAAATCGGTTCAGAAACGGCTGAAATATCAATAAATATCCGATCAGAATAAATCTGGGCCCCACATTTATTCGATGATTTAAGAAAAAAATTAAAAATGCTTTAATTTTTTCAAAAAAAGTCAAAAGAGGTTTTTAAAAAATTGTTGATGATCTCTCTTATTAATCATTATTTCAACAAAACAGCACAAGCATAATTTTGTATGAAAAATGATTGAAACCGATGCCTTTTTAGAGAGTGCCGTCTTGTATTTTAATTGCTCTTTTTGAATAATAACACGCTTTTTACTTAGTCGTTTGTAATTTGTATACATTTCGAGCATGGTGGAGTAATAACTATTAGTTTGTAATATTATTGTGCAGGTTTTGGTAACTAAAGCTCAGCCTTACCAAAACTGTACTACCCCTTTAACACCTATATGGCGTTATAAACAAGGAAAAGGTACAACGTTGATTAATTTAAGTGATGAATTATCTAAACAAATGGATGATGGCATAATGTTACTTTTGAATTATGTTTAGACTTTGCCAAAACTGTGGGTATGATAAATCATGCAATGGTTCTTTATAAATTGCAACACTATGGCATATGTGGCTTACAATTACAGTGGATGCTCATTTATTGTTTCAACCGACTTCATAATGTATGTTATGGAAATGATATGTCTGAACAGCTACCTATTAGCCAACATGCGGTGTTCCGCGATTGCAGTGTTAGGATTTTACTCTGTTCGATAGTGACCATGGTAACGATCGACAGGATGTCTAACCGGATTGAAAGGGGGAAGTTGCCCAAGTTACTAGATCATCAAGCATTTCATTAAAGGGATCTAGTAACTTTGTTGGCATGGGTTGATGAGTGGTTGTTACAATATATGTTGTTGTTATCTGATATGTCCACTGCTGGGTGTTGTGTGAAAAATTCAAGACCCCTTGACCACGGGAACCGAGTGGGTTGTGCACAAAGTCTATGGGGATTTCATAAACTTGTAGGGAACGGGTTAAAGAGATAGTTGAGTTTTGGTATAGAGGGCGCTACACAAACAAATTTTTTGTGAGATAATGAAAAACTGAGTGTCAGAATTGAAAGAGCATACAATTGTAATGACGGAATAAACTTTAATTGATCAAAATCAGTTCAGAAACGGCCGAAATATCCACAAACATGAACATTTGTAATAATTGCGGGGCCCCACAATTATTCGATAATTTTGAACCAGCCGTTAACAAAAATGTAAAAATGCTTCCTCTTTTCCAAAAATTAAAAAATAGGTTTTTAAATAATTGTTGATTATCTCATCATTATTTCAACAAAACATCACATTCCCAATATTTTCTTTAAAATGGTTGAAACCAAAGTTTTTAGAGAGTGCCCGCTTGAGTTTTAACGGCTCTTATTGAATGATTAAAGGCATTTTACTTAGTTGTTTGTAATTTTGTATTCCTGTTGAGCATGGTGGAGTTATATTAGTTTGTAATGGTATGGTGCAGGTTTTGGTTACTAAAAGTCGGTTTGACCAAAACTGTACTCTCTTTACCAAAACTCATCTTTCCCTTTAAATGGACGTTATATTGCCGAGTAATGAGCAAAACATGCAAAGTGATATTCACTAACTCATTGCACTCACTTTGTACACGGTTTTGACATTTCAATCGTAAATATCTTTTTAACAAAAGGGAAATTTTAAAAACCGAAACCTGTCCCATGATTTTATTGTTAATACGAATAATGAGGGAACCGCTAATAAGAATTATAATTGAATTTTGAGGATTTTGACAATGTTACCAAGTCCCTTTAAAATATGGATGTTGCATGGTACACAAGTCAGTACACGAACTAAAAATAGAAAACTCTTTCCAAAGAACATCTAGACAACACTCTATATCTCGACTAGCATTTGTTTTTATCATCGTGTATCATCTTTATTTGCTAATAAACAATATAACGGGCCATGCAACGTTATTCAACCATTAGCGCACGTTGGTGACAATTTATTTAGGAAATGGAAATTTGCAGTTTTATTAAGGCAACAGAATATAACATTAATACATTATTATAAAAACAACTGCTTTGCACCCTTAAAGGGACGGGTGCGGTTCGTTATTCCGAAGGTTCGTTATTCCGAAGGTTCGTTATTCCGAAGGTTCGTTATTCCGAACACGCAAATTTCCTATACCTGAGTGTTCGTTAATCCGAAAATGAAATAGGGTTCGTTAATCCGAACATTTGTTGCATTATTCCGAAGGTTCGTTATTCCGAAGGTTCGCTATTCCTAAAATGAAATCAGGTTCGTTATTCCGAAGGTTCGTTATTCCGAAGGTCCGTTATTCCGAGGGTTCGTTATTCCGAAGGTTCGCTATTCCTAAAATGAAATCGGGTTCGTTAATCCGAAAATGAATTTGGGTTTGTTATAATGCTATAATTTCATATAAAGAGATAAAATAAACTTAAATGTTTGATTGGTCTGGCCAAGGGAGGGAAAGGGGGAGGGGTATGCTTAATGCAGGTTGTAAATTGAATAAACAAAACACAAACTATAGTATTATAACAAGCCCGATTTAATTTTCGGAATAACGAACCCGATTTTATTTTCGGATTAACGGACTGTAACCAAAGGGACAGGTCCACTTTTACAAAACGTCTGAACAGCTTTCAGTTGACGGATGGGGATCAATGTAACACGCAACAAAAAAATCAGAGCGAACAGCCCTCTAATTTGGATTCTACGAATGAAAAACGAATGCGTCCCTCCATTTAAACTATATATCGGTCAATAAAGGAGTTCAACTGATTTAGCATAATATTACAACAATACAGTACTAATTCTCGTAAAGGTATTGTGAAGCCGACATTTGTTAACGTATGTCACGGAAAAAGATCTCAAAAAGAAAGATTATATAATTACATGTAGTCAGTTTAAGCGATGTTTGGGTATTTTGCTTGGTAAACGCTCACACATTAGTACTTATGCGCGAGTCACGTAGCTAGCGCGGGTCACGTAGGGGTCATGCATACCGATCTGGCACTCCGTGAAATCTATATACAAACTTACTCACCGGCCGAAAATACGTATGTACCTAATTAACCGACGTCCCTCAGTTTATTCAGTTTTAGGTCTATAACTCCACGAAAAAAAAATTTCAAGCCCTAATTTTTTCAGGCATGCTATTAAATGACAAATGACATTTCCTTTCTTATAAGACAATAACCTCGCAACTTTTGAATTTTGGCTTGCAAAAGTGGATCTCTCCCTTTAACAACTCCTCATAATTTCAAAACCAAGAATTATTTTTAAGATGCCGTCTTAACTGTACATGTCCATGTACAAGTATTATTTTCAACGGTTTCTTGATTAAGAAATTATGAGAAGTTGTGTAAGCATGGTAATGGGATTTACTTTTTATGATGTATGTAGTATACGGATCCCAAAATGAAGTATATAACACATGTTATTTTCTTCAACATGAAGCGATTCGAGCAATTTGTATATTTCAAACATGAACAAAATCATACAAGAAGGTGCTTTGATATGTTCAATGTCATGGTCGTCCATTTCAGCTCCGAAAAATCATTCTCAAAACACACTAGACGACCGTAACATCGTAAACGCTGACAAGACCATCCTATTGTCAGTCCGTCAAGTCTAAACCATTGAACACCATCGCCCAGCGCGAGATGTGATTCGTCCTCGCGCTGTCTATCTCTGGACAATAGTCAAGTCTGCCGGAGATTGGTAAATCCTTGATCGCCTCTGCCCGGCAGCACTTCGCCAGTCCCGTACTGCGTCTCTCCGGTCCTGCATCGCCGTCCCGCACCGTGCTACCCGGTGTACCCTCCTCCAGCTCTCCGCCACTCACCCTACACCATGACGGTACCATTAAGACGGCATGTGGACAATACCAGACAATACCACCCAAATAAGCTCAAGCATATACCTACTCGAACTCAGCTTTACCAGAACTCCTACTTCCCACGAACTGTCACAGCTAGAATGCGCTCCCCAATAATGTCTTGGCTTCTACATCATTAGGAGCCTTTGCGGGAGCAGTTGCCTCAATCGGCAATTAACGGGACACCTCACCGGTTCCCCTCGACTCTACGTCCTGACTGATGGACCCTGTCGAGTACCCAAGTAGAAGTAGAAGTTTAGTGGACTGCGTCGATGCATGCTGCCTCACCTTACGCTATACGTCTCACAACCAGCAATCTACCGACATCACAGCGTCGCGTCTCAGCTGCCGTCATCACCCTTCGAGTTCGGCGTCTACCCTCATCACGACCAGCGGGATGTCGTCTTGGCCTCATCTCCGAAGACACCGGTTCGCCGTCATCGCTCTCATCAGCCATGTCAGCAGTCGGTCATCGAGCGGACATCGACGACGCACGAAAAAGTCGAGTTCATCGATGTCGTGTCGCTGTAAACTCGAACTCATTTGAACACGAATCACATGTGGTGACGAATGTCCCTCAACTCTTATCTGCTTGCCTTATTTATTAAATGCAATAAATTTCAATGAAACGAATACAATATTGTATTGGTCTTATTAATTTTCTTCATGTGCACATTATCAAATAAATTGTGTGTGTCTATTGGTTATGTGTTCTTGAATAAGGGTTTTGATTTGTGGACTGTGTTACCATAATGGTGAAGTTATTCTTTGTGGAGATGCATGTGTTTGTGTGTTTCTGATTTCCAGGCGTCTTGATCATGACGGTATTGCACATGAGTCTATACTGCGTGAGTAAATGTGTTGTCGGTGTGCATGTGATTGGCATTAAAATATTGATAAATACCAATTGCAAAATAATGTGGCAGATTTGAAAGAGCATACAATTATAATGGCGGAAGGTGAAATATCAATAAATATATCCAATCGAAAACAAAATGTAATCCCAGATTTATTCGACGATTTAAATATTTGTTGATGATCTCTCTATTCAACCATTGTTTTAACAAAACATCAAAATAATGCACAATTATGTTAGTTTTTAACTCGTGGAAACCAATGCGTTTTAAAGAGCGCCCTTTGTGACTTTTCGTTAGTCGTTAGTAATTTCGTATACTTTTTGAGCAGGGTGGAGTTATAACTATTAGTTTGTAATGTTATGGTACAGGTTTTGGTTACTAAAATTCCGTTTGACTAAAACTGTACTATACCTTTAATCAATGGTTATGGGTCAATTCGTATAACGATATATCATAATTTATACATTTCGATGCATGCAGCTATGTATCACAACCAGCAATCTACCGACATCACAGCGTCGCATCTCAGCTGCCGTCGTCACCCTTCGAGTTCGGCGTCTACCCTCATCACGACCAGCTGGATGTCGTATTGGCCTCATTTCTGAAGACACCAGTTCGCCGTCATCGATCACACCAGCAGACGGTCATCGCGCGGACATCGACGATGCACCAAGAAGACGAGATCATCGATGTCGTGTCGCTGTAAAACTCGAACTCAATTGAACATGAATCACATGTGGTGACGAATGTCCCTCAACTCTTATTTGCTTGCCTTATTTATTCACTGCAATAAATTTAAATGAAACGAATGCAACTTTGTATTGGTCGTATTTATTTTCTTCATGTGTACATTATAAAATAAATCGTGTGTGTCTATTGGTTATGTGTGTATGTGTGTGTTTCTGATTTTAAGGTGTCTTGATCACGGTGTTATTGTACATGTTATGAGTCTATACTGCGTGCCTAAATGTATTGTTGGTGTGCATGCTGTGATTGACATTGGAAAATTATTATTTTTCTTGAAATATTGATAAACACCAAATTCAAAATAATGTGGCATATTTGAAAGAGCATACAATTTTAATGACAGAATAAACTTTATTTAAACAAAATTGGTTTAGAAACATCTGAAATATCAATAAATACATCCGAGTGAAAAATAAACTGATCCAAGATTTATTCGACGATTTAAATATTTGTTGATGATCTCTTAGTTCGACCAAAATTGTACTATCCCTTTTATCAATGGTTATTGGTCAATTCGTATAACGATATATCATAATTTATATACTGTAAGTATGATCGCTACAAACTGGTTAATGCTGTTATATTATAACCAATGATTAAACTTAATTTAGATCTGCTAAAAATAACTCGAAACTCTGAAATGAGAATCGCCCCCTCCCCAGGTGCCCAGAGATAGAGCTGTATGAAAGCCCTTCCCCATTAACCGGCGTAACGTGACGCAATTATCTGAATGAAGCTATTGTCCACTCGTCACCCCGGAATGCGGGATGACATTAGCGTTGACACTGTCACTTTCGCTGGTCAAACAATGGACACCGGTCAGTAGGCCGCACGTCATTGGTCAGTGTGTATTGATGGACGTGAGGTGATGAGCAGAGCGGCGCGCGGTCAAGATCATCGATCATCGATGTCGTGTCGCTGTAAAACTCGAACTCAATTGAACATGAATCACATGTGGTGACGAATGTCCCTCAACTCTTATTTGCTTGCCTTATTTATTCACTGCAATAAACTTAAAAGAAACGAACGCAACTTTGTATCGGTCGTATTTATTTTCTTCATCTGTACATTATCAAATAATTCGTGTGTGTTTATTGGTTATGCGTTTACGAATAAGGGTTTTGATTTGTGTGTCTGTGAATGTGTAAACAAATGTGGTGAAGTTGATCTTTGCGGATGCGTGCGTGTGTGTTTCTGGTTTCAGTTGTCTAGATCAGGGTGTGATTGGACATGTTATGAGTATATACTGCGTGCGTAAATGTATGCATGTGCGTGTGATTGACATTAGAAAGTTATTATTTTTCTTTAAATATTGATCAGAACCAAATGCAAAATAATGTGACACATTTGAAAGAGCATACACTTTTAATGACAGAATTAACTTTATTTGATCAACATCGGTTCAGAAACAGCTGAAATATCAATAAATATATCCGATAAAAAAACGAACTGTGATCCCATATTTATTCAACGTTTTAATTATTTTATGATAAACTCTATATTTAACCGTTTATTTTAACAAAACATCAAATGCACAGTTCTTTTTGTTTTTAATTGGTGGAAACCTATGCGTTTTAGAAACCACCCTTTTGTGGCTTTTCACCACTATTCGTTAGTCTTAAGTTATTTTGAGTACATTTTTAGCATGGTGGAGTTATGGTGCAGGTTTTGGTTACCAAAATTGTTATATTAATTTTATCAATGGTCATGGGTCAATTCCTTTAACGATATTATATATATTGTATATTAGTATGACCGCTACAAACCAGATAATGGTGTTAAATATTAACCAGTAATTAAACCTTAAAATGGGAATCGCCCCCTCCCCAGGTGCCCAGAGATAGAGCTGTAGAAAGCCCTTCCCCATTGACCGGCGTAACGTGACGCCATTATCTGAATGAAGCTAGTGTCCACTCTTCACCCGAGGGTGCGGGATGACATTAGCGTTGAAACTGTCACTGTCGCTGGTCAAACAATAGACACCGGTCAGTAGGCCGCACGTCATTGGTCAGTATCTATTGATGGACGTGAGGTGATGAGCAGAGCGGCGCGCGGCCAAGATCACACATCTCTCAGATCGCCCGCGATGAAAAGCGTTCTAAACCCTCTTTTACATCTCCCTGGCCTGTCAATATACTAAGCCTTATTCAACTAGAAGTGTCAAGTACATAAAATTACATTTGTTTTCACGATAGTGACAATCGACAGGAAATCTTACCGGATTGAAAAGGGGAAGTTGCCAAAAGTTACTAGATTATCGAGCACTTCATTAAATTGTGGATGTAGCACACAAGTCAGTACACGAACTAAAAATAGAAATCTCTTTCCAAAGAACAACTAGTCAACATCCTGTATAACTCGACCAACATTTGTTTTATCATCGTGTTGTCATCCTTAGCTAATAAACAACATAACGGGCCAACGTGAATTTAATTTACTCAACCCTTTTCTTATATAAATAACGCATGTTGATGACCTACAAAATGGAAATTAACCGTTTTATTAAGGCAACAGAAATATAACATTAATTCATTAGTTATTTCTATAAACACATATAGTATATATATCGTGTGAGAGGGAGTCAAAGGCCTTAGATAAATACGCCAATAACACTTTTACCTTCATTGAGTTCTTTAACTATTCTATCATGAATTTCAATGACTGTCATGTCTGTTGAGTAATTTTGTCGGAAGCCATACTGACTATCATATCAAAAGTTATGCTGCAATAAATAATCATATAGTATTAAAAACCAACTTCTCCCAAATTTTAGAAAAACAAGGTAAAATTGAAATTGGTCGATAATTTATAAAAAAAGACTCGGGTCATCCTTTTTAAAAATTGGCACAACCTTAGAAATCTTCATCTTAGAAGATACACAACCAGTGCGTAATGATGAATTACAAATTTAAAGGAGTGGTTCAACAATAAAATGTATTATATGTTTCACAGCTATTGAATCAATTTCATCAAAACCACAACTTTTACCAGATTTAAGAGTTGACTTTACAATATCTATTATTTCTTCTTTTGTAACTGGTTATTAAATATTATATGTGGCGATGGTTGGCCCATATAAACATTTAATGTATCCATTGCATGTTCATCTTCTAAAAAACAATTAGCAATATTTAATCCAATGTTTACAAAATATTCATTAAAGTTTTCCGCAATTTCATCCGGATTACTAATGTAAGAACCATTGTGGCAAAAAGATTTCCCTTCTTCCACAGCACTCTTTTGCTTTCCTAAAATTTCATTAAAGGGGTAGTTTAGTTTTGGTAGAGAGGGCGCTGCACATCACAATTTTTGTGTGAGGTAATGAAAAACTGAGTGTCGAATTTGAGAGAACATGCAATTTTAATGGCAGAATAAACTTTATTTGGTCTGGTCAAAATCGACCCAGAAACGGCAGAAATATCAATAAATATATCTGATCTTATAATTATTTGGGGCCCAAATAATTAGATGATTTTTAGATAAAAATAAAAAAATGCTTGCACTTTTTCAAAAATGTTCAAAAGCGTTGTTTAAGTAGTTGTTGATGATCTCGCTATTTAATCATTATATCAATAGAACATCACATGCATAATTTTGTATGAAAAATTGTTGAAACCAATGCCTTTTTAAAAAGCGCCCTCATGGCTCTTTTTCAATGAGAACAGGCTTTTTAGTTAGTCGTTTGTAATTTTGTATACCTTTTGAGCATGGTGGAGTTATAACTATTAGTTTATAATGTTACTGTACCGGTTTTGGCTACTAAAGTTCAGCCTTACCAAAACTAAACTACCCCTTTAATAAGTAATAAGAGTTATTCTTTACAGAGTCAAACTTCTTAAGATAATAATCCCTTTTTGCTCTGCGTAAACGAGTTGTAACCATATTACGGAGCTTTTTATATTTATCATAGTGTACTTGAATCGATCTTTTCAAGTAATCTTATACAATGAATTTTTTCTTTTTAATAATTTGTAATATATCAAGAGATACACACGGTTTTCTATTTCGTTTGCGGTTTTTTTATCTTTCTAGTTTGTACATGAAAATGTTCATTATAATAACCAATACATTTTTCATAAAATACATCATAGGCCCTTTCAGTATCATTCTCCTGGTATACTTCAGACCAATCAGCATTTGCAAGATCAACACTCAGCCTATTACAATTTTCAATAGAGACTTTTCTAAATGAGAATGACTTAGATTTACTATTATTTACCCTGTCTAAAAAGTGTGAAATAGAAACAATTGGAAAATGGTCTGTTATGTCTGTTACAAAAATACTGGAGATAATGGAGCTACAAAAGACGTTCGTATAAATAGTACATGTATCAATAGTTGTTGCTGACCTTAAATTAACACGGGTTGGTATATTTATTATAGGATAAAAATCAGATGATGCGACTGTATTTATATAATCAAATATTTGCGAGTTTGTGTATTTCTTCATCAAATCAATGTTCAAGACCTAAAGGAAGACAAGTAATGGTCTCAATTAAAATGCAGTGAAATGTAAGTTTGATTGACAACAGTTTAAAGGGATAGTTGATTTTGGTAGAGAAGGCGCTATACTACTTATTTTTTTGTGAGGTAATGAAAAAATGAGTGTAAAATTTGAAAGAGCATAATATAGGTTTTCCCATTCATTTTAACACTATTGTCATTCAATTTCATTAATTCGTCATTCAATTTCGTCCCGAGAAACCAACAGAGCGTAAATCCCAACTTCAATTTCGTCAATGGTCATTCTATTTCGTCATTGGTCAACCAATTTCAAATATTTCGCATTCAAAATCGTCAATTGTCATTGGAATTCGTCTCGGCCACTGAGCGGGTGGTGAATGTTAAGTTCAATTTCGTCATTGTGCAAACAATTTCGTGAATTTGTCATTCAAATTCGTCAGGTGGTATAGCCTTTTGTTGGGATAGGAAAACCAGTGTGTGTGTGTGTGTGTGTGTGTGTGTGTGTGTGTGCGTGTGTGTGTGTGTGTGTGTGTGTGTGTGTGTGTGTGTGTGTGTGGGTATGCGTGTGTGTGTGTGTGTGTGTGTGTGTGTGTGTGTGTGTGTGGGTGCGTGTGTGTGTGTGTGTGTGTGTGTGTGTGTGTGTGTGTGTGTGTGTGTGTGTGATGTGTGATGTGTGTTTGTTTGTTTGTTTGTTTGTTTTATTTCCAAATCAAGATGAAACAAAATAAATAAAAAGTCCAGTTTGATTTACTTCAAATCTCTTACAAAACATATAAAACAAAACATAACAACATTACATATATTTTCTATACAAAAAATATATAATTGAATGAAGATATGTTTTAAACGTATGTGTGTGTGTGGATGTGTGTGTGTGTGTGTGTGTGTGTGTGTGTGTGTGTGTGTGTGTGTGTGTATGCGTGTGTGTGTGTGTGTGTGTGTGTGTGTGTGTGCGTGTGTGTGTGTGTGTGTGTGTGTGTGTGTGTGTGTTACCCCCTATATAATTAATGTTACAATTTAACAATTACATCAAGACAATTTATAACAGAAAATTACCTTCTAAATACATAGGACGAATTTGAATGGAGTTTTGACGAAATTGGTTGCCAATTGACGAAATT
This sequence comes from Echinarachnius parma, assembly GCA_037951105.1. NCBI lineage: Eukaryota > Metazoa > Echinodermata > Echinoidea > Clypeasteroida > Echinarachniidae > Echinarachnius > Echinarachnius parma. The sequence goes on along the minus strand of JBAMJV010004867.1, from coordinate 19,687 downwards.
GCTTTCGCTTTTATGTGTTCAGCAACTGTGACCGACGAAATTGATTTGCAATTGACGAAAATGTGTGCCTAATGACTAAATTGTGTGGTGATTGTGTTAAATTGATTGACGAAAGACGAAATTGAAGTTGGGATTTCCGCTCTGGTGGTTCCTCGGGACGAATTTGAATGACGAATTAATGAAATTGAATGACAAAAGTGTTAAAATGAATGGGAAAACCTATATTTAAATAATAAAATCATCTTTGTTTGATCAAAATCGGTTCAGAGACGGCTGAAATATCCATAAATATAACAATGTGTAATAAACCTGGGGCCCCAGGTTTATTAGAGAACTAGCCGTTAAAAATTCAAAAAAAAATGCTTCCTCTTTTCAAAAAGTTACAAAATAGGTATTTAAATAGTTGTTGGTTATTTCTCTATCTAATCACTATTTCAACAAAGCATCACAATATTTTATTCAAAATGGTTGAAACCGATGAGTGTTTAGAGAGCGCCCTCTTACGTTTTAACGGCTCTTTTTTAATGATAACATGATCTTTACTACGTCATTTGTAATTTTGTGTTCCTTTCTAGTTGTAACTATTAGTTTGTAATGTAATGATGCAGGTTTTGGTTACTAAAATTCAGTTTCACCAAAACTGTATATACTTTCCTTACCAGAACTCAACTATCCCTTTAACGCGGAGAATATAGAATACTTCTTCATCATACAGAATGATTATCAAAATTGAAGACGAAAGGCCTACGTAATCAGTAATACATTCATTCATAGCCGTACTTAACATCAGGGGGCTGGGGACCGCAGCCCCTCTCCCTTTTGACCCGAACCCCTATCTTTAAAATATCTTTAAATAGGCCTAAATAAAAGTTCAAACTGTGCATTCCCAAAATCCAAAGCGACTGAGAGGGGGAGGGTTCGATGTGAGGGGCCTGGGGTTGTTCGCCAATGAACGGTTATAAGAAAGCTTTTGCTTTTGTTGTGTAATCGGTGCATGCCAGGGAAAGAAATTTGACTTGACGTGACGTAATAATTCAAAGTGATATTAACTAACTCATTGCACTCAATTAGTACACGGTTCTGACGATCCAGTGGGTAATTTTACATCTGAACACTTCAATCGTAAATATCTTCTTAACGAAAGTGAAATTTGAAAAACCGAAACATGTCCCATGCTTGTATTAATAATATGTATACAACAAGGTATAAGGGAACCGCTAGAATTAATTGGATCAGTTGAAGATTTGGTCATTTGGACAATATTACTAAGTCCCTTTAATACTGGAAGGCATGTGAGTTATAAAATCAATGCACTTTTATGAAGATTTAGGAAATGGACAATAACAACTTACAATTTGATTTTGCAAACAGACAATGATTTTTTCCTCATAAGTACTTGTCGGAGTATGAGATTCGGGGAAATTAATGATAGATGGTTGAAGTCAATGTCATTTACTCAGTTATATTCAGTGTCAAGGGCAGTCATGTGAGCTCCGGGTTATCATGCCCCAACTCAGTAAAAACACCGTAACACCATGGACCATGACAAGACCATCCTATTGTCCATCCGTCAAATCCAAGCTGGTGAAAGCCTCTCCAGCGCGAGCTGTGATTCGTCCTCGCGCTGTCTCCGGACAATGGTCAAGTCTGCCGGAGATTGGGCATTGTCTTGATTGACGGACGCTACGGTTCTGGCTGGCCGATCGGGCGGCGAGCGGCGAGGATTAAAGACCGCTCTGATCTTCTGCCTCTATTCAACTAGCTGAGCCGTCTATCTCGGCTTGTACAATACAAGAAGCTTGACAGGGGGACGTACTTATGGCCTGTCCTATAAATACCAGCCGATATTGTGTGTCGGTAGCACTTTCGCTTCGAACTTCATATTAAACGGATCTAATATTTCCAGCTATAAATCACATCGAGTAAATCAATTCCAGATCTAAAAGGATTTGACTACAACGTACAAAATGCCATCAAACCTTACTTCTAAATATTTGCAGCTCCCTGCCAAGTCTTCTGAGATTGGGAAGCCGAGTCCGCTGGCGATGTTGGCTGCATCATGTGAGAAGATTGGAAGACCTCGACGTACGACAGCAAGACGGATGGCGAGAACACCTTCACCTCAACCTACCATCACAACGCTCCTCCAGCCACCGGTTGCCTCTGAGATGTTGAGCCAACGGCTACCGCCGACTCCACCACCGTCTCCTCCTCACCTCGCTGCTTCGCAATCACCGACACCGATCGACCCGTCAGTCTCGCCTCTGCCCGGCTACGCCTCGCCAGTTCCACACTGCGTCTCGCCTCTGCCAAGCTACACGTCGCCAGTCCCGTACTGCGTCTCACCGGTCCTGTATCACCGCCCGGCCCCGTGCTACCCGGTGTACCCTCCGCCAGCTCGCCGCTACTCACCCTACACAGTGACGATACCAGTACGACAGCGTGTGGTGCCTTCAGTGGACTGCGTCGATGCATGCAGCTACGTCTCACAACCAGCAATCTACCGACATCACAGCGTCGCGTCTCAGCTGCCGTCGTCACCCTTCGAGTTCGGCGTCTACCCTTACCACGTCCAGCGGGATGTCGTCTTGGCCTCATCTCTGCATACACCAGTTCGCCGTCATCGATCACACCAGCAGACGGTCGTCGAGCGGACATCGAAGACGCACGAAGAAGACGAGATCATCGATGTCGTGTCGCTGTAAACTCGAACTCAATTGAACATGAATCACATGTGGTGACGAATGTCCCTCAACTCTTATTTGCTTGCCTTATTTATTCACTGCAATACATTTAAATGAAACGAATGCAACATTGTATTGGTCGTATTTATTTTCTTCATGTGTACATTATCAAATAAATCGTGTGTGTTTATGAATAATGGTTTTGATTTGTATGTCTGTGAGTGTAACCATATGAGGTGAAGTTGTTCTTTGCGGAGATGCATGTGTGTGTGTGTCTATTTTCAAGTGTCTTGATCACGGTGTTAATGTACATGTTATGAGTCTATACTGCGTGCGTTAATGTGTTGTCGGTGTGCATGTGATTGACATTGGAAATTATTATTTTTCTTAAGATGTATAATAATGTGGCACATTTAAAAAAGCATACAATTTTAATGACAGAATAAACTTTGTTTGATCAAAATCGGTTCAGAAACGGCTAAAATATCAATAAAATATATATCCGATCAAAAAGACCTGTGATCCCAGATTTATTACACGATTTAAATATTTGTTGATTTGTTGTTGATTCTTTTTGTTTTTAAATGGTGGAAACCTATGCGTTTTTAGAGACCGCCCTGTTGTGTCTTTTCGTTAGTCGTAAGTAGTTTTGAGTACTTTTGTAGCATGGTGGAGGACACGGGCGTCGATCTGTCATTGATACCCATTGATCAGGGGGGGATGATCCATTCATCCATCCCCCCCTGATGAATGGGTATTACGTAAGTATCGACGCCCATGGTGGAGGACATATCTCTTGATAAATTGTAACAAATTACATAGAAGAACATGTAAATGTCGCGTATTGTCCGATTGCAAAACAATCCGACAAGATTAGCGAGCTTTGAGGATAGATAATAGCCTGCTATGTGTGCATCTATAGGTTTCAGATTCACCGGGTTGCGCGATATAATATGGGGGAAAGGTGTATAAAGAGTCTAGAACCTAGACTAAGGGAAATCCTGTTCATTGTCATGATCGATTGAACAAATTTAATCCTTACTAACTGAATAAGATCCAATAATAATTGACCTAGCAAGGGATGTGATCTAATTGAGGCTTTAGACTTCTTTTCATCGCAGACCATCAGAGAGATTTATGATCTTGGCCGCGTGCCGCTCTGCTCATCACCTCACGTCCATCAATACACACTGACCAATGACGTGCGGCCTACTGACCGGTGTCTATTGTTTGACCAGCGACGGTGACAGTGTCAACGCTAATGTTATTCCGCGTCCCGGGTGGTGACGAGTGGACAATAGCGCGATACAGATAATAGCGTGACTCTGGACAAAAGGCATAGGGGCTTGGGCGGACTTGGACAGGGGTGACAATATTGAAAAGAAGACTAGAGTAAATTGGGTGGTGGTACCCTTTACAAATATACAAGACTCCATTATTTCCATGTCACCTGAATAAATTAATAGTTCCGTATCCACCAATATACGATGTTATTCTGTGTATGCATGGTTATTTACACATGATTCTTAACATTATTTTATGTAAGTGTATTACTCTTCAGTTAGTCTTATTTGAACGATGTTAAATTTGAATTTAGTAAGCACTGGAAATGTTTTAAAGAACATCCATACGGTTGTAGGAATAAAGCATTACGAATTACAATATTTGTCCCGGGAATTTTCATTCCTGCACTGTGATTATCATAGATGGAAATTGCCCATGTACGGTGGGCCTGTCGTGTAGCCATGTTGCATATGGTTGCATTTATGTTATGTTTATGCTATCTTAACAATGTTGAGTACGTGTGGCTTTATCAGAAATATAGTGGCTAAATGTAATAAACTCTCACAACCAATACAACCATTCATACAACACATGGCACAAACAACACACCATTTAAATGATAATCAGACACACAGCAATTATACACAGAGAAACTTCGACACACTCGTGTATTATCAGACTATACTCACGAAGACAAGAAATACATACAGGAAATAAACAACGCAGATTCAGTATAGTATTATATATCATTGAGATCAATTTATTGTGAATAAATAAGACAAGGCAATTCGGAATGAATGAAATTCGGCACCACATTGTGCGTTTTTCATCTACAGTTCTACAGCGAGACCACATCGATGATCTCGTCTTCTTCGTGGGTCGTCGATGTCCGCTCGATGACCGTCTCATGGTGTGATCGATGACGGCGAACTGGTGTCTTCAGAGATGAGGCCAAGACGACATCCCGTTGATCGTGATGAGGGTAGACGCCGAACTCGAAGTGTGACGACGGCAGCTGAGACGCGACGCTGTGATGTCGGTAGATTGCTGGTTGTGAGACGTAGCGTGAAGTGAGGCAGCATGCATCGACGCAGTCTACTGAAGGTACCACATGCCGTCTTGCTGGTATCATCACGGTGTAGGGTGAGTGGCGGAAAGCTGGCGGAGGGTACACCGGGTAGCACGGGGCCGGGCGGCGATACAGGTCTGGCGAGACGCAGTACGGGACTGGCGAAATGTAGCCGGGCAGAGGCGAGACGGACGGTGGTGGAGATAGTGAAGCCGTTAGCATAGGAGGGGACGGTGGTGGTGTTGGCGGTAGCCGCTGGCACCTTAACTCGAAGGCAACCGGTGACTGGAGGAGCGTTGAGGTAGGCTGTGGTGAAGGTGTTCTCGCCATCCGTATTGCTGACGCATGCGGCGATCCTCCTATCTTCTCGCATGATGCAGCCAACATCGCAAGTGGACTCGGCTTCCCAGTCTCCGAATACTCGGCAGGGAGCTGCAAATATTTAGAATTAAGGTTCGAAGCCATTTCGTACGTATTGATATTCTAAGTTTTGTAGCTGGTAATATTAGGTCAGTTCAATATGAAGTTCGAAGCGAAAATTCTACCGACTGACAATATCGGCTGGTATTTATAGGGAGGCCACGAGTACGTCCACGCCGTCAAGCTTCTTGTATTGTCCAAGCCTAGATAAACGGCTCAGCTAGTTGAATAGAGGCAGAAGATCAGAGCGGTCTTTAATCCTCGCCGCTCGCCGCCCGATCGGCCAGCCAGACCTGTCATGCCTGTCGCGTCCGTCAATCAAGGACAGATTTGTCCATTGTCCTAGCTCGCGCTAGGCGACAAAAGGATGTTCTTGACAGCGTGCATGGTGTTACGGGTCTATAGTGTGTTTGGAGAATGATATCCCTGAGCTCACATGGTCATGGACATCCATTACATTGAACATTACAAACAACCCAATGTTTTTGTTCATGTTTGAAATATACATAATTTTGAAATATTCACTATACATATAGTATATACTTCATTTTGGGATCCGTATACTACACACATCATTACAAGCAAGTCTATTTAAGCAACTTATTAATACGTCTTAACCAAGAAACATTTAAAAGATAATGCTTGTACATGCCATAGAATGTGCAACATAACTGTATAATTATGTTGTTTAAACGGCATCTCAGAAACACTTCTTGGTTATACACATTGGTTTCCACCATTTGAAAACAAATATAAATTGTGCATTTGATGTTTTGTTAAAACAAACGGTTGAATAGAGAGATCATCAACAAATATTTAAATCGTCGAATAAATCTGGGATCACAGTTTGTTTTAATCGGATATATTTATTGATATTTCAGCTGTTTCTGAACCGATTTTTATCAAATAAAGTTTATTCTATCAATAAAATTGTTTGCTCTTTCAATTGTGCCACATTATCTTACATTTAGTTTTCATCAATATTTTAAGAAAAATAATAATCACATGCACACCGACAACACATTTACGCCGCAGTATAGACTCATAACATGTACAATAACACCGTGATCAACACACCTGAAAATAAACACACACAGTTACACTCACAGACACACAAATCAAAACCATTATTCATTAATACATAACCAATAGACACACACGATTTATTTCATAATGTACACATGAAAAAAATTAATACGACCAATACAAAGTTGCATTCGTGTCATTTAAATTTATTGCAGTGAATAAATAAGGCAAGCAAATAAGAGTTGAGGGGCATTCGTCACCACATGTGATTCATGTTCAATTGAGTTCGAGTTTACAGCGACACGACATCGATGATCTCGTCTTCTTCGTGCGTCGTCGATGTCCGCGCGATGACCGTCTGCTGGTATGATCGATGACGGCAAACTGGTGTCTTTAGAGATGAGGCCGAGACGACATCCCGCTGGACGTGGTGAGGGTAGACGCCGAACTCGAAGGGTGACGACGGCATCTGAGACGCCACGCTGTGATGTCGGTAGATTGCTGGTTGTGTCTTTCTGACGTCATACGCCGAGGTATTCCAATCTTCTCACATGATGAAGCCAACATCGCCAACGGACTCGGCTTCCCAATCTCTGCAGACTCGGCAGGGAGCTGCAAATATTTAGAAGTAAGGTTCGATGCCATTTTGTACGTTGAAGTCAAAATCCTTTTAGATCTGGAATTGATAAACTCGATGTGATTTGTAGCTGGAAATATTAGATCCGTTCAATATGAGGTTCAAAGCAAAAGTGCTACCAACCAACAATATCGGCTGGTATTTAAAGGGAGGCCTTTAGTACGTCCCCCATGTCAAGCTTCTTGTATTGTCTAAGCCGAGATAGACGGCTCAGATAGTTGAATAGGAGCGGAAGATCAGAGCGCTCTTTAATCCTCGCCGCTCACCGCCCGATCGGCCAGCCAGACCCGTGGCGTCCGTCAATCAAGGACAATGACCCATCTTCAGCAGACTTGTCCATTGTCTGGAGATAGACCTTAGACCTTGACAGCGCGAGGACGAATCACAGCTCGCGCTAGGCGATGGCGTCCAATGGGTAAGAGTTGACGGACTGACAATATCATGTTCTTGACAGCGTGCATGGTGTAACGGTTCTATAGTGTGTTTTGAGAATGATATCCCTGAGCTCACATGGTCATGGGCAACCATGACATTGAACATTACAAACCACCCTCTTGCATGATTTTGTTCATGTTTTGCAATATATAATTTTTAAATATTCACTAGATGTTAAAGAAAGGTACATAATATTATATACATGTACTTCATGTTGGTACATCAGTACAAGCAAGTCTCTTTAAACAACTTCTTATGATGTCTTAACCAGGATACAGTTAAAAAATAATGCTTGTACAGGGCATAAAATGTACAAAATAATTGTATAAATATTTTGTTAAGACGGCATCTTAGAAACACTGCTTGGTTATCCAAATTATGAGGAGTGATTTAGAGGCGGGGAGGGGGAGCTTAACTTTATGTTTCCTTATTTGTATACGAAAATGGTTGAATAAATTAAATTCACGTTGGCCCGTTATATTGATGACAACACCATGATAAAAACAAATGTTGGTTGAGTTATAGGGTGATGTCTAGTTGTTACTTGGAAAGAGTTTTCTATTTTCAGTTCGTGTACTGACTTGTCTACTATGCATCATCCATATTGTAATGAAGTGCTCGATAATATAGTAAACAACTTGGGCAACTTCCCCCTTTTCAATCCGGTAAGATTTCCTGTTGATTGTAACTATCGTGAAAACATATTTAATTCATGTACTTGACACTTCTAATTGAATAAGGCTTAGTATATTGACAGGTCAGGGAGATGTAATAGAGGGTTTAGAACGCTTTTCATCGCGAACGATTAGAGAGGTCTGTGATCTTGGCCGCGCGCCGCTCTGCTCATCACCTCACGTCCATCAATACACACTGACCAATGACGTGCGGCCTACTGACCGGTGTCTATTGTTTGACCAGCGAAAGTGACAGTGTCAACTATAATATCGTTCCATACTCCCGGGGTGATGAGTGGACAATAGCTTCATTCAGATAACGGCGTCACGTTACGCCGGGCAATGGGGAAGGGCTTTCATACAGCTCTATCTCTGGACACCTAGGGAGGGGCGATTCTCATTTTAGGGTTTCGAGTTATTTTTAGCAGATCTAAATTAAGTTTAATCACTGGTTATAATAGCATTAACCGCTTTGTAGCGATCATATTTATATAATTTATGATATATCGTCATACGAATTGACCCATAACCATTGATAAAAGGCATAGTACAATGTTGATAACCGAAACCTGCACCATAACTAATAGTTATAACTTCACCATGCTAAAAAAGTACTCAAAATTACTTACGACTAACGAAAAGACACAAAAGGACGGTCTCTAAAACGCATTGGTTTCCACCATTTAATAACAAATATAATTGTTCATTTGACCAACAAATATTTAAATCGTCGAATAAATCTGGGATCAGTTTTTTTTAATCGGATATATTTATTGATATTTCAGCTGTTTCTGAACCGATTTTTATCCAATAAAGTTTATTCTATCATTAAAATTGTTTGCTCTTTCAAATGTGCCACATTATCTTACATTTAGTTTTCATCAATATTTTAAGAAAAACAATAATCACATGCACACAGACAACACATTTACGCACGCAGTATAGACTCATAACATGTACAATAACACCGTGATCAAGACATCTGAAAATAAACACACACACACATGCATCTCCGCAAAGAACAACTTCATAACATTTGGTTACACTCACAGACACACAAATCAAAACCATTATTCATAAACACATAACCAATAGACACACACGATTTATTTCATAATGTACACATGGACAAATAAATACGACCAATACAAAGTTGCATTCGTGTCATTTAAATTTATTGCAGTGAATAAATAAGGCAAGCAAATAAGAGTTGAGTGACATTCGTCACCACATGTGATTCATGTTCAATTGAGTTCGAGTTTACAGCGACACGACATCGATGATCTCGTCTTCTTCGTGCCTCGTCGATGTCCGCTCGACGACCGTCTGCTGGTATGATCGATGACGGCGAACTGGTGTCTTCAGAGATGAGGCCGAGACGACATCCCGCTGGACGTGGTGAGGGTAGACGCCGAACTCAAAGGGTGACGACGGCAGCTGAGACGCGACGCTGTGATGTCGGTAGATTGCTGGTTGTGAGACGTAGCTGCATGCATCGACGCAGTCCACTGAAGGCACCACACGCTGTCTTACTGGTAGTGTCACTGTGTAGGGTGAGTAGCGGGGAGCTGGCGGAGGGTACACCGGGTAGCACGGGGCGGGGTGGTGATACAAGACCGGCGATACGCAGTACGGGACTGGCGAAGTGTAGCCGGGCAAAGGCGAGACGCAGTGTGGAACTGGCGAGGCGTAGCCGGGCAGAGGCGAGACTGACGGGCCGATCGGTGTCGGAGATTGCGAAGCGGCGAGGTGAGGAGGAGACGGTGGTGGAGTCGGCGGTAGCCGTTGGCACATCATCTCAGAGGCAACCGGTGGCTGGAGGAGCGTTGTGGTGGTAGGTTGTGGTGAAGGTGTTCTCGCCATCCGTCTTTCTGACGTCATACGCCGAGGTCTTCCAATCTTCTCACATGATGAAGCCAACATCGCCAACGGACTCGGCTTCACAATCTCTGCAGACTCGGCAGGGAGCTGCAAATATTTAGAAGTAAGGTTCGATGCCATAGTGTACGTTGAAGTCAAAATCCTTTTAGATCTGGAATGGATAAACTCAATGTGATTTGTAGCTGGAAATATTAGATCCGTTCAATATGAGGTTCGAAGCGAAAGTGCTACCAACCAACAATATCGGCTGGTATTTATAGGGAGGCCATACCTTCCCCTGTCAAGCTTCTTGTATTGTCCCAGCCGAGATAGACGGCTCAGCTAGTTGAATAGAAGCGGAAGATCAGAGCGGTCTTTAATCCTCACCGCTCACCGCCCGATCGGCCAGCCAGACCTGTCGCGTCCGTCAATCAATGACAATGACCTATCTTCAGCAGACTTGTCCATTGTCTGGAGATAGACCTTGACAGTGCGGGGACGAATCACAGCTCGCGCTAGGCGATGGCGTTCAATGGGTAAGAGTTGACGGACTGACAATATCATGTTCTTGACAGCGTGCATGGTGTAACGGTTCTATAGTGTGTTTTGAGAATGACATCCCGGAGCTCACATGGTCATGGACAACAATATATAATGCAATATATAATTTTGAAATATTCACTACCTGTTAAAGACAGGTACATATATTATATAGCCTACCTGTACTTCATTTTGGGATCCGTTTACTACACTCATCGGTACAAGCAAGTCTCTTTAAACAACTTCTTATAATTTCTTAACCAAGAAACGGTAAACAAATAATGCTTGTACATGGCATAACATGTACAAAATAACTGTATAAATATGTTGTTAAGACGGCATCTTAGAAACACTTCTTGGTTATCCAAATTATGAGGATTGATTTAGAGGCGGGGAGGGGGAGCTTACCTTTTGTGTTTATAGTAATGTATTAATCCTATAATTATGTTGCCTTATTTGTACAAGAAAATGGTTGAATAAATTGAATTCACATTGGCCCGTTATATTGATGACAACACGATGATGAAACAAATGTTGGTCGAGTTATATGGTGTTGTCTAGTTGTTACTTGATAAGAGTTTTCTATTTTCAGTTCGTGTACTGACTTGTGTACTATGCAACATCCATATTTTAATGAAGTGCTCGATAATCTAGTAACTTTGGACAACTTCCCCTTTTCAATCCGTTAAGATTTCCTGTTGATTGTCACTATCGTGAAACAAATGTAAATGCATGTACTTGACTCACTAGTTGTATAAGGCCTAGTATATTGTCAGGTCATGGAGATATAATAGAGGGTTTAGAACGCTTTTCATCGCGGACGATCAGAGAGGTCTGTGATCTTGGCCGCGCGCCGCTCTGCTCATCACCTCACGTCCATCAATACACACTGACCAATGACGTGCGGCCTACTGACCGGTGTCTATTGTTTGACCAGCGAAAGTGACAGCGTCAACGCTAATGTCATTCCGCACCCCGGGAGTGACGAGTGGACAATAGTGTAACGCTACACCGGACAACCGAGAAGGGGGAGGATAATAATAGATGACATAACGTAATAAGGATTGACCTATAACCATTGATTAAAGGGATAGTACAGTTTGGGTCAAACTTAATTTTAGTAACCAAAACCTGCACCATAACATAACAAACTAATAGTTATAAATCCACCATGCTCAAGGTCGAACAATTTGTTCGACCCTACTTTTAATCGATGATTTAAGAACTTTAAAAAAATGCTAACACTTTTAACAAATTTACCAAAAATATTTTTAGATAGTTGTTGATCATGTTGATGTCTGTGTATGTAATCATTATTTAAAAAAAAACATCACATGCAACTTAAAAAGGATTGAAACCTACGAGTTTTTAGAGAGTGCCCCCTTGAGTTTCAACGGCTAGGGTTAGGGTTAGGGTTGAATGATAACAGGCTTGTTACTTAGTCGTTTGTAACTTTATATACCTTTCGAGCTTGGCGGAGCTATAACTATTAGTTTGTAATGGAATGGTGCAGGTTTTGGTAACTAACATTCAGTTTTACCAAAACTGTACCCTCTATACCAAAACTCAACTATCCCTTTAACATGTCAACTTTGTTAATGAAATATTTATTTGGCGTTTCCATCAAGTTCAAGCTTAAGTTTATCCAGTCATTGTACCAAGCTCAAATTTAATAAAGTACACCTCATACGATTTACTATATGGAACATTTCTTTCTTCGATAAGTCAGTTAATAGCACTTTGCATTTGTTCTTATTATATTTTAGTATTCATTTTTCATTAAACTTTGGCATTCTACCCAGTAGACGGACTTATACTATAAAACATTTTATTTGTTTTGGCACATGGTAAACGTAGTTACTGAATCCTTTTTTTGTAAATACAGAGAACAGATACGAATATGATTATAAATGTTTTACAGGATTTATTTTGTATAGTGTACTTTAACAATGACTTCATGGTTGTAAAATCATTTGCATATATCATATCATAAACATCTATAATTCTGAACCTTGAAAAAATGAAACATTCATCACTAAGCAATGAATTACTTTCACTCGAACATTATATGTTTTACTGTACACAATGCGTCAATGTTTTGTATTATTGCAAATCCGTTATCCTATCTAAAAAACAAACCCAATGTCTTGCTCGCCTTATGATATGTTACATTATGTTTGTTATCGTTTTGTTGTGAAACTATTGGGGCAATGTGCCCCTCCCCCCCCCCCCCCCCCCCCCCCCCTCCGTAGCTATAACACCACTGAGCAGGGGTAGGTGTGATTATACGGTGCTTAGCAGCGATTTTTTTTTTTATTTAACCATGTTATCAAAGATCATTTAATTTGCTACATAATAATTATACCATCCCCCTAATTAAGGGATCTAGTAACATTGTCCGAATCATCTAAAGTTATTTAGTATTCTAGCGGTACCCTCATAACTTTTGGTATTCTTATCAACAATATAAGCATTGGACCAGTTTATGTTTTTCGAATTTCCCTTTAGTTAAAAAATGCTTACGATTGAAGTGCTCAGATGTTAAACTATCCACTGGATAGTCGTAACCGTGTACAAAGCCAATGCAATGAAATAGTGAATATCACTTTGCATTGTTTCTCATAACTCGGCCATATGACGTCCATTTAACTTAACATTTTCACACAGTACCAAGTGGGCATAAGAACATTTTGTTTTAAATGTACATTGTATCAACCATTCATCCCTTTTTGCACAAGTCATTAAAGTTACCATATTCATTCAAGAACAATTATGTGAATATTCAGTAGGAAAATAAGAAACACACACACACACACGTACACGTACATTGTATTGCCTAAACTGAAGAAACTATTTACAAATAAAAGATAATTTTACGTTTTTGGTATGAATATAATCCAGATATAAGTCGCAAAATCTCATCTCATTAGTAAACCAAATATTCAGAATAACATTTAAAATACAGTCTGCTAAACGAATTCGTATGAAAATACTCATTAATCTAATATTCAAAAACTTATGCCGGATAACGGTTTCAGACCATGATAAAGAAAACCACATAAGGACAACATCAGGCCAACCCGGCTCGGTGCGTTGTTGAACGGGCTTCTAAACTGACAAGTCAGTCTTGCCCACCCCCCCCCCCCCTCCCCCCCCCCCCCTCACCCCCTCCCCCGATGCGCAGGGATACACTCTGGTGGTCTCCGTTCTGTATTTTGCACCCTTTTCCGGATCCACTAAAAACAAAATTATACATAAAATACAAATAAACAAACATAAATCATTCAATATTTTCAATTTTCAAACATTTTTAAAACCATACAAAGGTAGCAAGCATTTTTTGGCTTTAAAGGGTACCACCACCCAAAGATAATATTCTTATAAATGAAAGGTAACATCTTGTAGTCCATTCCATAAAAAAGTTCACAAAAAAGGTGTTTTCTGAAAACAAATATATGATTGGAAAACGCATCACCATTGTAAAGCATGCTTTAAGGTCTGAATGTACGAAGACTACTTTGTCCAGAGCGAACGAATCGTCCGGGATTCTATTGTCTCCAAACGTACGCGTGAATAACATTGGCGCACTCGCAAATGTTTGGCTCGTACGGAACCAGGAAATAATAGTGGTTCCGTAAGTGGTGGAAATTAATTGCTTTGTTTATGAATTACACAACCCTTTGCAAAATGTTGGGTATCTATTTGATATCACAAAACGGTACCAAACATATAAGTATGTGTTGTTCTTTGCCTGGTGGTGCCCTTTAATTGTGCAAGGTGCAGGGTGCTGTTTCTTTTGAATTAATACATTTTACACACAATTACAAATTACTTTTTACGAAATTTCAATGATGCTCAAGCCATGTTCAGAGGCTGCGTAGATTTCTTATATACGAATGTTTGAATGGCTTGAGCATGTCATGATTTCGCGATCTCCAATAACTGAACACGTACAGTAGCAATTACAGTTAAATTGTATAATACAGGCCTCTCCCGTTCTTCTTACATAATCAACAAGAGCTTGTAGGTGAGGTCGCTCTAAAGAATTTAACAAAGTCATTATAATTTCTTCATCATATAAACCCGTTTCTGCCATCAACATGGCTCTTTGCACTAAGTAACCTGACTGACACTGACACAAAATATGTTTTATCGTTTTAAATCTACCCTCACAATTAGGGCAAACCCAGTATCATGCTTGTTTAATACTCATAAATTAACATTTAAACCAATGTTTCCCATTCTTAAACAATGCAATATATATACTTTCATATTTTCAATTATTTAATTTACACATGTGTACATGTATCTTTAAATAATGAATCAGTTTCTTCCCATCTCTTCTTCCATTTTACATACATTAGTTTCCTTATAATGTTTTTTCTTTGAATTCATACTTTGCCAATTTAGTATTATCTCTTTTTCAAACCTCGTTTTGCTTCTTTATCAACTAAATCGTTAAAATATAACCCACAATGACTTGGGATCCATTACAAATGTACAATTATCCATTTAATATTTAATTCTGAACACAAAAATACCTAGTGGACTTAAAAAATAACAACAATATACATCAACCATACATCACTGTTTGCATAAGTCAACACAGTTACTAGATCCCTTTGAATTGCATTGCATACTCAATAAATAAAAAAAAAACACACTTCTCTTTAAGACATATCATGGGTATATAAAAGCTATAATACAGGTAAAACTTGTGCAAATAGAAACTTATATACTTGTGATTATGCTTCTCAACCCAACCAACAAAATTGCATACTATCGAAAGGTACTTTAGAGTAGTCCTATTGCGTCCGTATTTCATTCCGTTTCCTATCCGACCGAAATCGGCGAAACGGTCGGTATCTAGCAAAATGTTATGTTCCATCCGTTGCCCATCCACACGAAACGGAGTCGATTTAAAAGTATCCTACTACCCAGGTAGCAAGCAAACGTTGGTTCATCGTTGGACCAATGCTGGCCATTTTTTTGCAACGTTGCTCCAACATTGACTGGCAACGTTGGGCCAGTGATGTGTGCGTACGCCCAAATACAACGTTGGCAAGTTATCGATCCATCGTTGGTCCAATAAGTTTGTCCAACGTCTTATGGGTTTCGAGTTTCTAACGTTGGACCAACGTTGGTATCCAACCAGATTTCAACATCCAACGAGTTGCGAGATTCCAACGTTGATCCAACGTTGGCATCCAACCAGATTTCAACATCCAACGAGTTGCGAGATTCCAACAATGATCCAACGTTGGCATCCAACCAGATTTCAACATCCAACGAGTTGCGAGATTCCAACAATGATCCAACGTTGGCTTGCTACCTGGGTAGTGCATTCTACATTTGGTACGCATCATTTCGTTTCCGGTCAGCATGTGCTATATAGTACAACATTTAAAAGGACTCAAGATTAAAGGGACTTGGTAACATTGTCCAAGTCCTCAAAATCCAATTGGAATTCTAGCGGTTCCCTCATACATTGTTTTATTCGTATTAACAATAAAAGCATGGGACAGGGTTTTTTCTTCCAATTTCCATATGATTGCGTTCAAAACATTTACGATTGATGTGTTCGGATATGAAAATAATTTATCTACGGGACCTTTTCAGCCGTGTACAATATGACAAAGTAAGTGCAATGAGTAAGTGATCATTTTACATGTTGGCACATTTCTTGGCTAAATAACATCCAATTAACTTGAAATGTTCACACATTACTTTATGGACAATCAGATCACACCAATACACATGTTATTAACCACGCATCACTTTGTGCACTTCTCAACAAAGATATTAGATCCCTTTAACAAAGCAAGTGGTCCAGATGAGCTACCATCCAGAATGTTCAAGGATTTTGCGGATGAGATCACACCTCTTCTTACACACCTCTACCAACAGTCTTACGATTGCGGAGTCCTACCTAAGGATTTGTTGAGGGCTAGAGTGGCGAGCATCTATAAATCAGGAGACAAAACTAACCCATCTATCTACAGACCTGTGTCCCTCACATACATCTATTGCACGATACTTGAGCACATAATTTTGAGCTACATGTCCAAGTTTCTGGCAGAAAATAACATCATCACTCCCCACATGGATTCCGGCAAGGAAGTTCATATGAAACCCAGCTTGTGGAAGCCGTTAATGATTGGGCGATCTTCCTTCATTTCAGCAAGGCATTTGACAAGGTGTCACATCGAAAGCTAGTCCACAAGCTGAACTTCTACGGCATCCAAGGACGAACTATCAACTGGATCCATGGTTTCCTGACTGGCCAATTCAAACCTGTATCGGTACATGGGAGCCACATCAGCAAATGTCCTCTCTGGGGTCCCTCATGGATCATTACTTGGACCGGTCTTGTTCCGCGTGTATATTAATGACACATGTTAATATGTATCATCCTCAATAAGACTCTTCGCTGATGATTGTGTCCTGTACCGCAGTAACCACACAAGAGACGACCACGCAGCCTTACAGCAAGATCTTTCCACACTGGCAGAATGGGCAACCTATGGGCTATGTCATTCAATGTGAAGAAATGTGCCCACTTGTGCATCTCCTTGAAGCGGCATCCTTTGACCTGTGACTACAACATCAATGGGCAAGAGGTTACCAAGACTACCTCCTAGAAAAACCTTGGAGTCGCAGTGGCAAACGACCCGAGATGGAATCCACAGAATATCCAAGCTAAACCTGCAAGGACTCTTGGAGTTGTAGGTCGAGCCCGTGGTAAATGTGACCTCAACTTCAAAGACATTGCGAATAAGCAACGTGTACGACCCCAATTGAAATATGCCTCATGTGCATGGAATCCACATACCCAGAAGGAAGTCAAACTTGTTGAGAAAATACAGAGACACGCTTCCAGATTCATCATCCATGATTAAAGAAGAGAATCTAGTGTCACCACCATACTGTCATCTCGTTGCTGGGACATACTACAACACCGCCGCTGCGGCGGCTTGCGTAATCAGTGCAAGGTGCTTCAGAACCTTGTAAAATGAAACATTCATCACTATTCGATGATGGATACAACTCATTTTAGTAACCCAAACCGGCACCATTACATTACAAACTAATAGATTAGTTTATTTTTTTAATGTAATTTAGATTTGCTATTTGTTTCATCTTAATTTTAATTTAAAGTAGTAGGATTTTTTTAAAGGAATGAAAGGACAACTTTTGTAATGTGTAATTTAAAGGGAATTGATGTTTATTTTTAATTTTTTTATTATTAAAGGCTGTTAAGGCTAAACTTTATTAACCAAAACCTGGACAGTAACATTATAAACTAATAGTTATAACTCCACCATGCTCGAAAGGTATAACAAATTACAAGTGACTAAGTAAAAAGCATGTTATCATTCAACAAGAGTCGTTAAAATTCAAGAGGGCGTTCTCTAAAAACTCCATTGGTTTCATCCATTTTGAATAAAATATTGCGCATGTGATATTTTGTTGAACTAATGATTAAATAGAGAGACAATCAACAACTAAATACAAATCTCCTTTATAATTTTTTGAAAAGAGGAATCATTTAAAAAAAAATGTTGACGGCTGGTTGAAAATTATCGAATTATTGTGGGGCCCCACAATTATTACAAAAGGTTATGTGTATGGATATTTAAACTTACCGTTTCTTAACCAAATTTGCTTTAAAAAAAAATGTATTTTGTCATTAAAAGTATATGCTCTTTCAAATTGGACACTCATTTTTTCATTATCTCACCAAAAAATGTATTTTATAAAGCGCCCTTTTTACCAAAACTCAACTATCTCTTTAAAGGGAGCATGTGTGATGTAGAGAGTGGGGTAGTATAAATAACAGAGACGGATTGTATGATGAGAGATATACAGCTAGATAGATAGACAGATAGATATACATATATATAGATAGATATACTAGATAAATAGATAGATAGATAGAAAGATAGATAGATAGATAGATATAAACCGAACACAAAAAGTAACTTCACCCCTAAGCAATTGCCCATAATTTCATAACCATGAATCGTTTCAAGATTTCGTCTTGCCAATCCATATGGTAGTTAGGAAAACAATGTGTAAAAATAAGAGATAGCCATTAATCCATGGTTGAGTGAGCACATATTACAGACAAAATAGTCATATTTCAAAATTCGCAAAAGTATTATCATCATTACAAATTATTGAGAATTGGAAAATTTAAAAATGCACTGTTTTACAATTGCAATTAATGCATTTTACCACATGTGCCATCAACAAATCAAAATGAATGGAATATCAAACAGCATTGTTTCATTAACCATGATTAATGCATTCCGCCACATGTGCGGATTCACAACAATGTACAGGCACGCGCAATACCTTGTGACTTTTGAATTGGGCCATTTTGTCTTTAATCTGTGCTCATTCAGCCACAACTGTGCCAATATTGTGGTAAGATGACATCTTGAAACAATAATCGGTTATGAAATAATGGGCAATTGCTTAGGGGTGAAGTTACTTTTTGTGTTCGGTTTATATAGATATAACATATATATATATATAGATAGATAGATAAGTAGATAGATATATATTATAAATATATAAAGATAAGTAGAAAAGATAGATAAATAGATAGATAGATAGATAGATAGATAGATAGATAGATAGATAGATAGATATATAGATAGACAGATATATAGACATATATATATATATATATACTAGATAGATAGATAGATAGATAGATAGATAGATAGATAGATAGATAGATAGATAGATATATAGATAGACAGATATATAGACATATATATATATATATATATACTAGATAGATAGATAGATAGATAGATAGATAGATAGATAGATAGATAGATAGATAGATTAGATATATAGATAGATAGATAGATAAATAGATAGATATATAGATAGATAGCTATAATGTACATGGATATATATAGATAGATAGGTGGATATATAATACAGATAGATAGATTGAATAGTCCCCATTGACTAGGCGAACACGAAGAGAAAGACGAAGACGACGATGATGATGGTGGTGGTGACAATGGTGAAGACAAAG
>JBAMJV010004866.1:0-105433 GCA_037951105.1 Echinarachnius parma | reverse complement strand
CATTGCTAACAATTGTATTACTCATTGTTTCTTCGTTAATTAATAAATAACAAAAGAAAATGTCCTTCCGTTACCATACACATGGTAACAGATGGACAAGGTACCTCATATTACATATTATGACAAAATTTATGTTCAAAAATTTGTCTCTCATATATGAAAACCCAAAATAATGAGACAATACCTGCAATGGCCAGCTATCAGTGGCGTAGCGTGGTCAGACTAGTAATTTTCTGTGTTTCAACCAATCAGATTTGTGCATTTAGAACATTTGATCTGGCTCACAATTGATTTTATCCCTTTCTGCAACAGGGCCCTTGTACCATGATGCCATTTGTCTGGATTTCTATTGTATGGGGATTAGTAGGTCTATTTAACTGTGGTGAGCCAGGGTGTGAATAGGCTCTGATCATGACTTTGAATAGGTTTTTTTTTATACAATACACCCCTATAGAATTCTTGGACATGGGTGTAGGTCTAAAATAATTAAATTTTACATGAAATTTGCAAACTAAAAACAAGGCTGTAGAAAAAGCAAGAAATAACATATCTCCAATTCTTTCATATGTTGTAGTAATTATATCAAGCCAAGATTTAAGCAAAAAAAACTCTAAAAATTATTTTTTTAAAGGTGATTTGACATGGAATGACCCTACTGTGTCATATCATACATTATAGTCCATTATGTCCTTCCGTTACCGAACATTGGTCCGCTTTGTGTGAAATAACTCAAATATCTGTGGACAAATTTTAATCAAAGAACAAGTAAATTCTTCTTAACCCTTCAGAGAATGAAATGTGTACCCTTAAAATATTTTGTATTATTTAATATCACAGAGTTTTAGTTAAAACTGATTTGATAACAAAACCTCGTCCATTTTAGTGTCCTTCCGTTACCGACCTCATTTGTATGCATATTCAATATTGTGCGGAGATTTAAAAAAATAAAAATTATGGGACCTTAAAACTGTATGTTTTGGAAGTATTGTTATCAAAATAGACTGTTCTAACAACACAAGTATTTAAAAATGTCTTTCTTAAAGTTGACAATTTGTGTCTGAGTGTCCTTCCGTTACCATGGATTGACCATGAATAAGAGCCATTGGAGCATGAAATATAGTAAGAAAAAAATAGAAATGTAAATGCTTGTGATGTCCATATGCTATCTATGATACAAACTCATTTTAGACCACAAAAGAGATGTTTCCTTCTCATAAATGGTCTTTACATTTCAAAATTAATTTTATTGTACAATTCCAATAGACTTTTCAGAGGTCCTTCCGTTACCGTCCTTCCGTTACCGAACACTGGAGTAATTAATTTCTCATAATTAATATACCAATGTAGATATTTTTCTTAAAAGGTGGTGTTATACTCTGTGAACATAAGGAAATTGACTAGTAGCCAACTTAACATGATAAACCTCGTAACTTCACGGAGATTGGGTCATAACTAAAAAAAAATGAAAATCCATGTCCATTTTGGCGTCCTTCCGTTACCGGCCTCATTAGTGTCCATATCTAATTTACATAATGCGGTCAAAATTTTAGAAATAGTGGAAATCAAAGGTGTCCCAACAAGGATCAAAGACATGCCATTTAGAATAAAAAATCAAAAGCAGGATCCTGGAATTATTTGATTGAAGTTCCAAAATTGTGTCTGAATGTCCTTCCGTTACCGTGGAATTGCCCTTAGGCTATCGGCTAAAATGAGACCCCTATATAGGAGCGGCAATCGGCCTACTAAAGTTAGACCTGCCTTAGGAGCGGCGATCGGCCTAATAAGACCTGTTGGAGCGGCGATCGGCCTTTTTAAATGAAAATTAATCCTCTTAGGAGCAGTGATAGGCCTTTTGGGATTAAAATGAGACCCTTATATAGGAGCGGCCGGCTCGGCTCTGAAAAGGGTGGCTGCACATATCCGTATTGCCAATATACACGAGGAACAGACTGAAGGTCAGGTCAGCCCTGAAAGGGGAGTTTGCTATAAACAAAAACATTTAAAAAAGGATAAAGACATTTAAAGGGATAGTTGAGTATTGATCAAACTTAACTTTAGTAACCAAAACCTGCACCATTACGGTACAAAGTAATATAGGTTTTCCCATCCATTTTCAAACAATCGTCATTCAATTTCATTAATTAAATCTTTCGCCGGTCATATGTTCGATTTCGTCATTTACGCACCCAATTTCGTTCTTTCGCAATCAAATTCGTCATTGTACCGATCATTTTAGTCAATACGTATTCAATTTCGTCCGATCGCTTTTGCCAATGTACAATGTGATGATCAATTTCGTCATTGTGCATTCAATTTCGTTATTTTCCATTCAAATTTGTCCAACAACATGGAAAGCTGTATTGGATACTTTGTTTCATCATCCTTTCATTATTATTCTTTGTAAATTTGAACTCAATGTATATGTTTGTTTTGTGTCCCGCAAAATTCACACAATTTTAGTATATTGTCTATATTGAACGGTTTTTGTAATAGGAATAACAATTGATATGTTAATGTGTCTCACAACACAAATTTATTGTATATGAATCAATCAATCAATCAGACTTTTGGACAATTATCGTTTTTTGAATTGCAATATCGAAATTAATTGTTTTGTGATCAGTTGATGGTTTTAGAAACACTTTGCCTATTATTGAAGTTATTAATTTTGAAATGAATTGTATGAGCTACAATAGGAATGTACCAGGGCAACCACACTACGGGACGAATTTGAACGACTAAGTCTTGAAATCGAATGACCAATGACGAATTCGAACTTCACATTGTGCGTTTTATGACCAGTCGGGACGAATTCCATTGCAAAATGACGAATTCGAATGAGCAAATTTTGAATTTGTATGACCATTGTGATAATTCGAATGGTAAATGACTAAATCGAATGTAGCAATTGCAGTTTCCTGACTTCTCGGGACGAAATTGAAGTTAGCAATGTTTGAATTTGATTGACGATAGTTTGAAAATGAATGGGAAAACCTATAGTTATAATTTCACCATGCTCGAAAAGTATACACAATTCCAAACGACTAAGTAAAACCCCCGTTATCATTCAAAAAGAGCCGTTACAACTCAAGAGGGCGCTATTTAAACAAATCACTGGTTTTTGCCATATTTCATACAAAATTGTGCATGTAATGTTTTGTTGAAATAATGATTCAATAGAGATATCATCAACGACTTTTTAAAAACATATTCAGATTTTTTACAAAGTAATTTATAAGCATTTTTAATTTTTTGTTTCTAAAATGTCTAAATATCCCCCGGTGATTGCCGGTGAAGAATCTTTTGAATAAAAATATATTTATGGATATTTCAGCCGTTTCTGAACCGATTTTGATCAAATAAAGTTTATTTTGTCATTAAAATTGTATGTTCTTTAAAATTTGACAGTCAGTTTTTCATTATCTCACAAAAAAATATCGAGGGGCACTTCGGGAAATACCAATACTCAACGGTACCTTTAATACGCAGTAATATACAGTAATGTCCATATCGATGCTGCAGAATTTGAATGGTTTTAACATGCATGACATGGTCGTCAGCAAAGGGGAATTGTAAAAAGGGGGAAAATTAAACATCTTACATACACAGTAGAATCTGGCCGGGGTCTTGCTAAATGAAAATTCGAATAGGGGTTGATCTGAGGCACCACGCCCCCTCCACATGGGCGTATTGTATAGGAGCACATTTTTCTCATGCAGGGGGGGGGGGGGGGGGGGGCTAAGGTTTTTTGCCCGAATACTTATCCTTCCTAAATAAAACAAAAGTCTCCGCCCTGATGGCAGACAATTTTGTTTTTTATGTTTAGTCCCAAAATAACATGATGTTGCCCGAAAATTACTACTTTCTTTTTCAGGCAATAATTTAAAATCAATTAACTTGTGCCAACAAATGTTCGCGGAAATAAAAATTGGTTGAGATATGCCCATCCAAATGAATTTTTATTTCAATAGGCAATCAGTGTTATAGTGCTCTGATTCATAACTATATGAACCAGAGCACTATAACACTGACATATTGACAACAAATTCATTCGGATGGGCATATCTCAGCCAATACTTAACATATTCAATTGATTTTCGGTATTTGGACATTATTAAATATTTTGTTATGCTTTGTCGGGATATGAAGTTCAAATTTGACAATTCTAAAAATAGATTTTTATGACGTCATAGCTTCCCAGATAACAATGCTACGTTGGCCCATCGTTGGCCCAATGTAGGCGGTCATGTTGGGCCAACGTCAAAACGTGACGTTTTGCCCACGTCATTCTTGCCGCTGGGCCCTCGTCGGCCCAACCCCCATAAGCCAACGTCAATTGCCAATGTTGCGCCAACGTTTGCCCAACCTTTTTATTTTGCTATTTCTGACGTCAAGCCAACATTGAGCCGACTAAACCCCAACGTTCATACGACTATATAAGTGAACGTTGGCCCTACGTTGGCTTGCCTACCGTCGTAATGCGGTTGTTTGTCAAACGTTAATACGACGTCAACTAGCCAACCAATATCCAACGTATAGTAGGCGAAACGTTGGCCCAACGTTTGCTTTTCGACCATATAAATATGATTGTTTGTCTAACTATCACCCAACGTTGTTTCAACGTACATTTGCCGACCAGTTTGCCAACAGTCAACAGCCAACGTCGGCTTAACGTTGTTTTAACGTCAGCTCGCCGACTGCAAAAATATGGTTGTGAATTTACCGTAGGCCAACGTTGGCTAAACGTTGTTTTTCCAACCGCGACGGTGCCGACTATAGACTACGTTCCGCCAACGTCGCATTGTTATCTGGGTTTTGTACTCTATAGCGTGCGCGGCAAAGTAAAACAAAAAAAACAGTCCCGAAAACAGTCCAGGGGACGAGGGATTAAGGATTTGGCAATGTCTTACTGTTACTCTTTGTTTACAACCAAATGACACATCGATTAGACAACCGACATGTCTTTTTCGAGCATGCATGATTTCTGATATTCCTATCCGACTTCAAAATTATTTTTTTATGATCATTCCAATTTCCAATGTGATGTGCGTTCAACGCTTGTGAACAGAATGTGCCGATGTTCTTTTCGAAGTAAAAAACAGCTTTTTTGGAGGTTAATTATTGATTAAAAAAATAGTGCCTCTTTCTCAATATATCTGTCGATTTGTTCGTCACTTTCGGAATTATTAGGGGTGGGAGGAGGCAAAACAAAATGTTTGCCCCCCCCCCCCCCCCCCAAAAAAAATAAAAAGAGAAAAAAGAAATAAGAAGAGGACGATAGAAAATTTAGCACCGAGAGCAGGGTTACATTCTAACACGATCGTGACGTTAAATGACTCGTTTTAATAGGTTTTCCCATCCATTTTAACACTTTTGTCATTCAATTTCATTAATTTGTCATTAAAATTCGTCCCGAGGAACCGCACCAGAGCGGAAATCCCCTGGAAATCCTAACTTCAACTTCGTCTTTCGTCGATCAATTTAACAAAAAGACCACACAATTTAGTCATTATTTTGTCACACATTTTCGTCAATTGCAAATCAAATTCGTCGGTCACATAAACACATAAAAGCGAAAGCAATTTCGTCAATTGGCAATCAATTTCATTAAAATTCGAATCAAATTCGTCCCATATATTTACGCTGTAATTTTCTGTTTTATATTGTCTTGATGTAATTGTTAATTGTAACATTAATCATTTAGGGGGTAAAATACACATGTATACACTCGAAAACAAACTCACACGCACAAAAACACACGCACACACATACATTTGCACACATGCACACCAACACGCACACAAACACGTTTACACAAATAATTCTTTTTCAAGACATACATAGAAATAATATGAAACAATTATGTACACACACATGCACACACACACACACACACACACACACACACATACACACACAGTGGCGTACCCAGAATTTTTTCAAGGGGGGGGGGGGGGGGTTATTTCGTCAGAACAATTTCTGTCAGGGGGGGGGGGGGTAGTCGTAGACAATTTTCGAAGCCGAGACCGAGAATTTTCGAAATTTTCGAGGCTGAGACCAGGGTTATTCGCACTTTTCGAGGCCGAGACCATCGATAATGACGGTCGAGACCACTAAAATGTGGTCTCAAGACCAGTTAAAATTAGAAAAGGGGGGGGGGGGGGGGTTCAAACCTCCCAAAACAGTCATTTTTTGGGTCAAAGGGCGGGGGGGGGGGTTGAACCCCCCCCCCCCCCCCCTGGGTACGCCTATGTACACACACACACACACACACATACATACCCATCTATACCATCTACATAGTCATGACACAGACAGGCATATAGGGCTATACCATGTGACGAATTTGAATGATAAAATCACGAAATTGGTTGAACAGAGACGAGGGGTAGTACAGTTTTGGTAAGGCTGAACTTTAGTAACCAAACCTGGACAGTAACATTATAAACTAATAGTTATAACTCTACCATGCTCGAAAGGTATACACAAAATTACAAACGACTAAGTAAAAAGCCTGTAACGTTATCATTCAAAAAGAGCCATTAAAACACAAGAGGGCGCTTTCCAGAAAGGCATTGGTTTCAACGATTTTTCATACAAAATTATGCATGGTGATGTTTTATTGAAATAATGATTAAATAGAGAGATCATCAACAACTATTTAAAAAACGCTTTTGAAAATTTTTGAAAAAGTGCAAGCATTTTTTAAATTTTTTGAAAAAATCATCTAATTATTTGGGCCCCAAATAATTATAAGATCAGATATATTTATTGATATTTCAGCCGTTTCTCTGCATTGTCTTGATTTCTTTTGTTGGTTTTCTGTTATTCCCACATGTATGATTACTTCAGTTTTTAAGTGAAACCGGGAAAAAGAAGACATTGATATCATGTATTAAGTCTTAACCCTAAAAAGACTGGGCTATTTTGAACCTTTAAAAAACTGTGTGTGGGGGGGGGGGGGGGGGGGGGGGGGCTAAAAGGCCTCCCTAAGATCTCGGCAACCGAAACTCCGATCGACACCAACTGTTGCATGGTGATAGATGTCAATGAGCTCTACAACATTGCATAGTTAAATTGTTTTATTTATTAGAATATGCTAATTAGAGCTAATTAATGATGCAAACATTGTATTTTTTTTGTATTTTTGTATTTTTCTCGGCAAACAAAACTCCGATTGACTCCAAATTTGGCATCGTGATAGATGTTCATGAGATCTGCAATATTGCATAGTTACAAACAATTTTAAAATTAGAATATGCTGAATTAGCGCTAATTAATTATGCAAAAATTGTATTTTTTATGTATGTTATATTGTTTTTTATGTTGTCAATGGAACTAGGAGAAGTAATGCAATTAGTGTCGACATATGTAAGATAACAACAGGATAATCATGACAGTTGATTTAGTTTTACCGTTTCTATGTTTTTTCTTTGTTTTTATCTTTTCCTTTGTTTTTCTTTGTTTTTCTTT
Source organism: Echinarachnius parma (assembly GCA_037951105.1). NCBI lineage: Eukaryota > Metazoa > Echinodermata > Echinoidea > Clypeasteroida > Echinarachniidae > Echinarachnius > Echinarachnius parma. Next base: position 97,960 of record JBAMJV010004866.1, on the reverse strand, counting down.
GAATTATTCTTTGTATGTTGTATTGTTTTATGCAAATGAGAATGCAATAAGTTTTATTCACCATGCCAAATAGGAATACTAACAGTACATGTGAAAAGCCGTATAAAACTGCAACATAAAAGGTGCATCTAAAAACTTTGTATGTTATATATCGAAGAATTAACCCCCCCCCCCCCCCTTCCAGAAACAAAAAGATGCGCAAGACTCTAAGGATAAAAGTCATGAAGTGGCACCATAAAATATTTAAGCATTGCGAAGTAATCGCGAAAATAGAGGAGGGGGGGGGGGGGGGGGGGGGGGGCTAAATCAGCCCCCAGTCTTTTTAGGGTTAATTGTAGTTTGTACTATGCACAAAATAAGCCCACGAAATGTTTGCACTAATTTGTATAGGATCAGTGTACATGAAGAAGAACAAAACAAAAGAGAAAAGAATATCGCGATATTTCATTAGTAGCGCTAAAATAGTGTTTATTTATGAATAAATGTTTTTGTTTTGTTTTGCTTTGTTATTATTACAAATAATTTTGAATATATTATAAGAGGCCCAACTCCGCATAAGTGGCGGGAGTCCCTATGCCAAGGATAATGTTTATATATATTTCTGTACATAAAAGCAATATATGGTTGGAAAAAAATATATATATCGCGATACTTATAGCGGTGCCATTGACATTTTTTGTTGATGATTTATAAAATGATAGAAACGTACGTCACATTTGCTGATTGCCACCAAACAACAACAACAACAATCCGTGACGTACTACAATGAGCTCAATCGAATTGTGACTGGAGAACTACATCTGTGCTACCATCATTTCATTTAGCTGCTAAAATGTATCGCTCAAGAGTGAGTTAATATTGACATGACAATAAACATTTAAGTTACATGTACATTTTATTTGTCGGAATGTATCTTGTTGACTGTGTGCTGAATTATACTGAATTATAGTGAATACTAATGAAAGAAAAGTGACACGAATTTGCCTTCAGCTCAGTCCGGTACGTGGACAATTGTGTAGTGTGACATTGTACATTTGAATTGTATGTAGATCTATCGGTATCATTCTAGATTGCACTCACATCTACATTGTAAATGGTCCTTTTTTAGCACACATAGCTCCATTAGCAATGGTTCATACATATCGCTATTGACGACATGTAGAAGCATTTCATGGACCGTTTTGTAGTGATTTTTTACATTTATATTTTAAAAAATTATTTTAAATGATCAAATAAACGAGCTTAAACTACTATTTACTAATCAAGGACCTGTAAAATAAATGGCTCTCCTCACTAGTCCATGGATATACAAACAATTAACACATGATGATGGAAGGCATTAAAAAACACATTGATACCAACCACGGAAGTAATACTACTAAAACTAAACCTCGACGATAGGAGGAAGAGAAAATAGGTATGGTAGGTGTACTACACATCGGCACTGTTTTTAATATCGGCACCCCGCGTAATATTTGTTTTTGCGCGTGTTGTAAAAAATCGCGCATGAGATGATGCGCGCTACCCTTAGAAACTGAACTGGTCGAAATTTTAAGGTGAAATAATGCGTAGATCGTCCGCTACGAGTAATACAAGTAAATACGATAAATATTCACAAGAAATTTTGAGTTGCGTGCATTGTCAATGAGGGTTGAGGGGGTGCCGGTATTAAAAACACTTCGAACTCGTGAAGCCAAAAAACCACGCGCGCGTTCGAAGGCGATATCTCGAAATATAATTAATATATCGCAAATCTGATCATCGCATCGGAATCTGCACCATTTTTTCAATATGTGAGTATAATTTCAAGAAATTTGAATGATTTTTAAGTCTTAAACTGTCGGAAATGTTTTAGGGTGCCGATGCGGGGGTCACTCAATCATACTGTCTACTGACGTAAAGAATATAAGATAGTATTGACAGAAGAAAAGACAAATAAATCCCTGCAATCTGCAGGCACAGTATGTGTCACAAATTGGGGGAACATTTTAAAGCAAGTAAATTTAAAAACATTACAGCGGGCGAAATTGTGAACAAATACGAAAGCATTCTGTTTCCTTGTTATTCTCAATACAGTTAAAATGGATGGTGGAATATCATAGAACCGAAATAATGATTTTTATAACAAAATCATTCTCAAAATATCTAGTCTTCATACGTATTTGCAACATTATATGAAAAACATAACCGGGCAAAACATCTTTGAACTGCTTCAATTCAAGAGCATAAATGTGATTTTTCTGAAAAGAAAGCCAAACAGGAAAAGCATACTCTATGATTGGTCTACACAATGCACAAAACAAACGTCTGAGCAAAATAAACTTCTTGAATTAGTAACGTTCTAGAACATCTCAAAAAGTTTGTGTTACACATGTTTTGACCAAGTAAGATCATTTGAAAAAAATATGCCTAAATATTTATACGAGGTGACAACTTCAAGTTCTTGATTATTAATACAATATTATTCATCTAGGAAAATATGTAAACATTCTAAATTTTGTGACTAGTTTAGGATGGATTTCATTCATTTTTGCATGAAGTTCCTCAATACATTTGTGTTTTACTTTTAGTTTTAATATAATAGCTAAAAATAGAAAATATACAATTTTGGAACGTAACGGCTGACTTTCAAGTGGATTTCTGGATAACCAGGAAGAAGACAGAGCAGCAAAAAGCATGTATTTTACGAGTAATAAGCAGATGAATCGCTTGATATTAGTTTTGATGCACATGTTCAGTGCATTCTCGGCAAATCTAATTATGAAGTCATCGCTGTAATTTTTCAGGCCAGGTTCTCTAGCCTCTATAGTATTATAGAACCTCCTCTAGAGGTTTTAAGGGATTTTATTAATTATAAACATTGAACAGCACAGAGGGTTGGATTAAGGGTGATGAGAAAGGAGTGGCAATAACCCTTGTGTAGCTTTAAACTCACTCATGACTGCTTTCCAACATATGTTATGCACGTAGAGCTGTTGCCTGAAGTTAGTGACCTGAAATATTGTGGTGAACTGAAAACCAATACTTGTTCAGATATCAACTTGTCAGGGTTTAACTTGATTTTGAATCGTGTGCTTTGTGGAGCTGTGGCCCAATCGGACAAGTTAAAAAGATTTTTCCAATTTTAGTGGCTCATAACCCGAATCTAGTGGCCCAAAACTAAGAAAGACATAACAAATTCTATTATATTTGGTTTTCCGATGTTTGGGCCAGTGCAGTTAAACATTAATGAAATTCAGTGACCCAAAGTTTTTTTTAGTGACACCGTGCCAACAGGTCTGTGCTTAATTTGAGCATTGTTAAACTGGTCAAATCCTGATAAAATGTAGCTTGATGTACACAAACTTCTTGACTTCTCTTACAGTATCCTGATGACCCAGGCATGCACAATGCGAGGCGGGGTGTTGGCCCTCCAGTCCTCCCCTCGGCATTCATGACGAGGAAGGATGATTCTACCTTTGTAGAGCGAATGAGCAACAGCTTCACAGGATCCATGTTGGGGCTTGGCCTACTCGTCATGGGGATCATCACTATCACCTTGAATGAGGTACAAAATAGAATATCTTTGTCAGTTCTTTATTATTAATACATGCATGAGTAGCAACATAGAATAGACGTATAATTTAATTAAATCATTACATTTATCTTCCATGGACTGATATTCAGACAGGTTCTTCTTGTCATGGCAATAGGGATACTTATTATCACAAACCTAATTAAACGGTTAATATTATGTGTGTAATCATTAATGTCAAAGTTCTTTAGTGGTACCATAAATAACTTGTTATTTGGAACTTGGAAAGGTCCTTTGGAAGGTCCTTCTTGTCATGGGAATCAAAGTTATCCCAGGGCCCAAAATCAGAACTTTATTTCATAAATGAAAGTCTGAAAGAAGTAACGTAGTGTGGCAAGATTGGTAGAGCGCGCGCTTTCCGATCTCGAGATCCCGAGTTCGAAACCCTGCCCACCCTGTTTGCCCTTCAGCAAGGCATTTAATCCACATTGCTGCTCTCTACCCAGGAGTATAAATGGGTACTTGGTCGGGTGTTAATTAGCCTTGGCGCTATCATATGGCTGCCATTGGCTAGTATGCTCCCCGGGGAGTTGAGATGGTGCGCAAGATAATTGTGCGGGTTTGACTTGTAGCTGATGACCAAGTGTAATAATAAAGCGCATAGGGACATGCAATTGTGCTTATGTGTTATGCGCTATATAAAAGTGTTTCATTATTATTATTAACATTAGAGTGCATATTGTATTATTAATTGATAGAAGATCTATTTTCATGTTGAGAACGAAAAAGTGTCAAATCTAAAAATGAGAAATGGTTTTGACCAAATACCAGGTTACAAACGGCTATCTTCTTGATTTCTGCACTTATTTAGGTTATGACGGATTTGTGAAGATTTACCTCTTCTGTCTTGTTTAAATGTACTCATTAGAGCATGGCAGCCCACGTTTCATGGCAGCTTGAAGACAGACTGCACGATGTTGTTCCCTTGGAGAATGCCCAGGTCATCTTCACAGAGAACAACAACAAATATGTTCATGTCACTGGCCAGCTAAGAACCACAGAGGTAAGTGACAGGGACATTTTGTTTTTTACTTCTACATGTACATGTACTATATCATCTTTGGATCTTTGTTTTTATTAGCTACCTCTCCTACTTTTTGAAAGCCACCCATCTCCATATTTGAGTGTACTATATTGAAACTTCTATTTCACATTTTTGCATTTATTTTTTCCCCTTAAGTTTTATAGAATGGAATATAGTCAAATGCCAATATCAGCAAGGCGCAATTTACTTATTGTTTGAATATAAGACAGGAAACTTTTAGCTTTGCATGGATAAGATAAAGATTCCATTTGGTAGAATGCTTGCAATGGAAACCAGCTTGTCGACCTTGCTTCTTAATCCATGCCAGTTTTCAGGCAAAAGCTTGAATTTAGGCCCTAGTCACCTTGAAATTTGGGCTCAGTCTAATAATTTGACACAGAAATGGAGTATCATAACCCATCTTTTCAGGCTCTTGACTTGTAGTTCACTGACATCCCTGATCAAAGCAGGGATGTCATACTGCCTGAAAACTTGGAATGTTATGTTGTATAATGTGTGTAACAACATGTGCATTATGGTTTGTGATTGTGATATAAAGTCACAAGTTGACTGATTATTTGTAGTTATTGTGCAAGTATTTATTTTCTCTCAGCTTATTAATTTTATTCATCATGTTGGGGGGAAAATTTTGTAAAATTGTTGTCTTACGTATCGATTCACTTCTCAATTTTCCACATGCACTCTTATGATTAGTGTTTGTCATTTAAAGAAATGATTGTTATATATATTAGTAGTTTAGCATGAATATAATTATTTTATATTGTTTTTATCATGTAATTTCTTGTTATCATTCTAATTCTGATATAGCCTCTTGTGGATCCTCAGTTTGGCATTTCTATACGGGCAGTCAAGCTTCGTCGCCATGTCCAGATGTACCAATGGCTGGAGCATAGGAAACCTGTTGGGTCTGAGAATGATATCCATTACACATATAGTGAGTAGATTGTTCAGTTAACTTGATTTCTTATTACTGAATACTGTTTAATATTTATGAATAATTAATACAGTATGCAAACCTAGGTTCACATTGCTATTAGGTTAAGTTTCCTTAATTTAATTAATATAAAAAACAGTTAATTCTTTCAAACTATGGTTTGTATCAAATTGTGCTATCAAATGCTCAAAATATCAATATTTTAACAATTTATGTCATTTACAACTACCTTATTTGCTGCGGTGTATAAACCGCATCCATGTATTACCTGCACCCTCAACTTTGGTTGTCATTTTATGGTACAAAAACAATTCTAGATGATCAAACTATAATGGAGATCTGTGGCCGAGAGCACGATCATGTCCCAGGACCAGTCCTAGTTCCACTGATTTTTAGATATGCTTGTGTTATCCTTTACGGTTGAATGAGTAAGGGCGGTATATGTGCTCTGCTACGCTCTATTGATTTGCATGTTACTCTAGCATATATGATGAGTTAGAGCTAATGTTTCTAACTACCATGGTAAATGTTGCTGGTCCGTAATCGGGCCCCTGGGCCCAGTGTAACATAATTGAACAAAATATTCCAGGCTTTTTCCCTAACTTTTGTCAACTCTTAGTTCACCATGAAAAAAACCCACAAACAATTGATACATACTTATTTCTGATTGGAGCGAAAAATAACAGAAAATCCTAACGTGCTTTTCCTGTACATAAACTATCTCTGTGTATTCCCCACAATTTATGAATTGTAAATTACCGTATCCAAAATTAACCAACGTAAACTTATCATTTGTTTTGTTACAGCAAAAGAATGGAGATCAGATTTGATTGACAGTGATACATTTGATTCTATAGAAAGGCATATCAATAAAAAGTAAGTAGATACAAGTTCTGAATAAATGCAATTGTAAATGTGAAATTCTCTATGAATTATTGATATTTGTTATTGAATGATCTAGATATAAATGGTTGTATTCTTAATAAGAGGCTTTAACCACAAGTCCTTACACAGACATACAGTAGTCGGCTTCAAAGATTAATATTGAGTTGAAACAACATTCAATTATCAACTTTTAGGGATATTCTGATACATTTTTGTTCCCCATTAATAGAGGGACACTGGGCCTAAACTATTTATTCTTCCACAATTTGTATCTACAGTATTTCAAAAAGATTCACATTTTATTCTGCATAATTTGCCGAGAGAAGACCAGCAGAGCCTATTTATTCATCTTTTCTGTAGGCAAAGTTCAATTCAGGGCCCACATTTGTGGCATTATGAGCCTATGTCAGTACCATTCACCTCAAGGGGTCAATGGAAGAGTATTTTATATACCTTTGCACCTTGTAAAAGGTGAAGTAAAATTTGCTCTTGTTACAATTTACCAGAGTGATGTCACAAAAATTATTGTCAAAGTGAAAGATAGTTTGTGTAAGGTTTATTTTAAGATTAGGGTTGGGGCTAGTGTTAAGTTTATGGCTTCACTTAGAGTTTAAAATCAATTTTGTTTGATTAATTTGTAAAAGGAGAGCCATTGTTGCCATCTAAATGTCATCAAACATTTATAAGTCTAAGTTGAAGTGTAAAGTGATTCTCTCATTCTTTTTTTGTTGTTGTTTCTTTGCTGTCTATAGACACATGTCAATCCAGGGTACCACATTTGTTGCTGTGCGGGCCTACATTGGCAATTTCCAGCTCAAGGAATCACTGAAAGAGCAGATAGAGAACTTTGACCCCTTCGTCGTGGATAACCCCACCCCTACCGACCCCAATATCAAGTTCCACAAGGGCTTCTTCTACTATGCTGCAGAGCCCGTGAGACCAGTGGTACGTTTCTACTACATGTACACTGCTTTTCAATTGTTGTGTCTCCGCCATGAACTGGTTGGAAGGCATTATGTTTTGGGGTTGTCAGTCCATCATGATGGTTTAAAGGTAACTGTATTATTGGTGGATATGATTTTTTTACTATGCCAGGTTGAATCGCTCCGACGCTCTAGTTTTTGTTAAATAATTTTGTTAGAGCATTCAATATCTTGGGCATGAAAGCTATTCTAAAAGTTGTATACGACTATTCTGCGTAGCAAATAAGACAGTGGTGTAGTGATGGGGGGGGGGGGGGGGGGGGCACGGATAATTTATAAGAAACAACAATAAGAAACATAAGTGGTAATTTTTTGAACAAATAAAGAAATACATGAGGCATGCTCCCCCAATCATTTGCAGCCCCCCAATCATTTGCGGTCCCCCAATCATTTGCGGCGGTCCCCCAATCATCTGCGGTCCCCCAATCATTTGCGGCGGCCCAATCATCTGCGGTCCCCCAATCATTTGCGGTCCCCCAATCATTTGCGGCGGTCCCCCAATCATTTGCGGCGGCCCCCCAATCATTTGCGGTCCCCCAATCATTTGCAGACCCCCAATCATTTGCGGCGGTCCCCCAATCATTTGCGGCGGCCCCCCAATCATTTGCGGCGGCCCCCCAATCATTTGCGGTCCCCCAATCATTTGCGGCGGTCCCCCAATCATCTGCGGTCCTCCAATCATTTGCGGCGGTCCCCCAATCATTTGCAGACCCCCAATCATTTGCAGACCCCTAATCATTTGTGGCCCCCCCAATCATTTGCGGTCCCCCAATCATTCGCGGTCTCCCAATCATTTGCGGCCCCCAATCAGTCTGACCACGCTAATCCACTGCAGTATGACATTAATATTAGCATTATGACAGGAGTAAGAGTAGGCATAACATTCATTCTATTCCTTGATGGTTCACAAACTTCACATGTGAAAGCACAAAGATTTTAGTTATATTAATGTTGCTTTAAATAAATGTTTTTTTGATCATTCGTTGATAGATTGGCGACATAAGAGTGACGTTCAGTGTTGCTGGGCTCAGCGGACCTCAAGATCATCCTGAACTACGTCCCAACAAGGTGAGTCTGATCAGCAATGCAGCAAAATAAAGGGAAAGGGCAGGGGCTTAGCTACTAGGGCCCTAATCTAAAAACTGTCAGTAACATCAAATGTAGTCCATGGACTGCTATAAATTATGTCATATGACAAGCCTTCACACTAACCTTATTTTCTACTTGCCTGTTTGAGCAAGTAAAATGAATTTTCAAATTTTACTTGCCCGAACAGAAAATTTACTTGCCTGAAAAAACTAATGTGAAACAAGAAAAATTACTCAAGCTATAAAGTAGCATGCTTGATTCGCAATGAGTTTTACTTGTAAGGAATTACACTTTTCTGTCAAAGTTGAATAGAAATGTTAGCTGCCAGATCGGGCAACCAAACTAGATCTGTTTTGAAATGTTAATTGCTCGACATCTATTTTTACTTGCCACAGGTAATCGGCAGGAGCTAGTGCCGAGCCCTGCTTATGATGCATTTTAAGGCAGGTTTCATTTCAACCCACTTATAAGAATTTAGGACTGGTTTAAACATGACTGACCAGGCTCCTTGATTATATATTTGATCATTGTTTATATATTTGTATGATATGTAATGTCAAAGATACAAATATTTTTCACTTCATATTCGCATAGTTGATGCATTGAATTGTTTACCATTTCTTCATTGTTCTCCCCTCCTTACCACTCTCAACCCCAACCCATACCCAACCTCTAGGTCAGTATACTAGCCAGGCAGGCCGGGGCTATTCTCACCAGTTTCCTCACTCCTACTGGACAGAGCAAGGAGTTACTTCTCATTGGAAACTTTAGTGCAGAGGTAATCACAATTTTGTTACTAATCGCTTTTGGCCCTGCATTATTACTTCTTATACTACCGTTAAAGTGATCATTATTGACATGATTATTCTGATAAATACGTGTATTAAACATGTGGATATCACCCTGCTTTAAAATTTATCTCAGCTGGAATGTTAGTAGTTTTGGAATTACTATGCATTGATAATTATTTCATAGGGTGACTTTATGAAAATGGACTTCAGTCACTACAGTCATGATAACTTAGTAGTACCGTAAACTGGGTTGACTTTGGCCGCAGGGGTGACTTTGGCCACTTTTTGAGAAGGATATATTTTCATCAAGTCTCACTCTGTAGCACTAATTTCTGATTCTATACATTACCCTATAAGAATATATTTGAAACAATGAGAAACTTGTTGAAAAAAGTGAGGCTTGATGAAAATTCATCAATCTCAAAAAGTGGCCAAAGTCACCCTGGCGGCCAAAGTCACCCCGGTTTACGGTAGTAGTAATGATAGTAGAAGTAGTAAGTCTGATATATACTTGTAATTGTGCCATTGGCTATTATTCACCCTCTGGTAAAATGCGGTTCACAGAACATTTTCAGCAATCAAGGATGGACCTCAAGTTTAAAAAAGGGTGTGAAACTATGCTAATAATGATGATAATGATCAAAAGCATAATAGAGCACCATGTATTTAGGTACCTTATTCAGAGGAGCATTATTATTATCCTTGGTCATCAGGTACAGTTCAAACTTTTTAACTTATTATCTACTCTAGTCTCATATACCGTACTAATTTGTCTACATGTTTTTCCCCTTTTGTAGGAGATGCTGATTCGTCACTTCAGGTTGCAGACGTCACTGACATGGTACCTGAGAGTTGGCGGATGGTTCACAATCTTTCTGGGCTTTACTTTTATGAAGCTCATTGTTTTCTACCTCAGTAAGTGCTTGAATACCCTAATTGCTTCATTATCATATAACTAAAGTAATTTATTTTCCATTTTATCAAATCAAATACTTGTCACCAATCTTTCTATAAGAAGTCAATGCACGTCTAGATATTTTGTGTAGTCAAGCTTCTGAACTAGCCTCTTAAAATAAGGATATAATTTGTTATGCCTCAGCTCCGTCAATGAAGTGGCTGGGGGACGTTATGTTTTTAGGTTGTCCATCCGTCTAATTGTCCTGTTTTTGTTCTTGCAAATTCTTGAGAATATGTGGACGGATCAATTTTAAACTTGGTATGGGTGTACATATCTGGGTGCCAATGATCTAATTGGATGTTAGGGTTATGAGGTCAAAGGTCATAGGGCTCAGGGTTCATTGTATATTCTTGTAATATCTCAAGAGCCATTTGGTAGATTAATTCCAAACTTATCAGTAAACTTTAATAGTAAAGTTCATATTAAATAAAAGTCAAATTTGATTTGATTAAGAAACCATGACATAATTTTGTTCTTTTTCTTGCTATTATTCTTTTCTTCAGTGGACCTGCTCCCGCCACTCCGGAAGATAGCAGCGTTTGGTCTGACAAACTTTGCCCTTTGTATATCCTTTGCAATATCTGTCTTCCTTGCTTCGTTATTCTATCTAATATCAAGGCCATTGTTGGCATTAGCAATGATGGCTGTAGCATTTCTACCCATAGTAATCATACTTGTGTGGCAAAGGCTATTTTACAAAAGTAGTCGCACAATCTGAGTAATGTTGAAATGTAAATATGATTTTCTGGGGTGGTATTCAGCGTAGAGATCTAGTAGAGAGTATTTATTGAAATGAATATATGCAAAATGTTGAGCCGTATTAAGATGCTTAAAATAACAAATGTTTTTGGATGTTTACAAGTTTTCTGTGTAGAGTTCTTGTGCAATTGTGACTAAAGGCATGTTAGTCTTCGCAGCCCAGTTACGGATGTGAATTAAAGGCTTCTTAAATGTTTAGTTGCCTGAAACCTAAATCTGGTGGCCCCAAGCAAATAAAAACATTAAAATGTCTGTTACATTTGGATACATGTGTGGCCAAGTAAGATTTAGCCTTAATGAAATTTGATGGGCGGTAGTTATAAATGGCCTTGGGCCAGTGCTAATGTGGAGCACTGCTATGGCATTTCCACCTGTAAGCATCATATTCATGTGGATTTTCTCTGAGTAGAAATATCATTCCATTTAGAATCCTTGTGCAATGCCTTGGTGGATGTTGAATTTCTACATTAATAATCCTCATTCATGGAATACTTGTTGCAAAATCAAAATAGAACTTGCAAAATCTGAGACATACTGTGATATAATAGTAGGAATAATTTCGATGTCTAAAGTCAAGTTCTAAAAACTATTTATTTCACTGAATGTGCTATAGTATGCAAAATCTAAGCTATAATGTCATTCTAATATTTATATATTTTCTGGGTAAAATTTGATGTAGAGGTTTTGTGCAGAATATTCATATAACTAACTTTGTTGTAGTATGCATGTATTTGTATTTTCCAGTATTAGGATGTACAATGTTGTTTTAGCTTTTTGGGGAAGTATGGTGTAACATATGACTATTTAATATAGCAAATAATTAAAATTGTTATGATGATTTTCTTCTTTTTTTCAGTTATGGTTTATTAACCTAGTAAATTGTTTATGTAAACAAAAAGAATGTTATTATTTTTTACTAAATTATGTATGTACAAATATTTATATATTCGTATGACATGTAATGTCAAAGATACAAATATTTTTCACTTCATATTCGCACAGTTGATGCATGGAATGTTGGCAAACTGTTGAAACAATACATTACTATTGCTTGTGTAAGTGTGAGCTTGAAAAGCCGTTAATGATTACAACCATTTTTTTTATGAACCACATATTACTGAATGTGCTTTAGACAGCTTTCAACTTTTTAATAGACCTATTTCTTTGAGGAACTTACATTTATCAAAATGTACATAAAAGAAAAGTTATGTTCTTTTCATTTAAATTTGTTCGCGTTTTCAATGAACTAACTGTTAAAGTATTTACATGTAATTGTAAATTGTAATAGAGAATGGCTGAAATTGGCTGGAATAATCCTGAAATTAATGGTGTATACTTCATGATCTTAATTGCCCATACGAGATTGGAATAGTTCAATCTTATGGATTTATTCATGTATGTATTGATGTCAACTTAGTTATGTTGTCAAGTGGTTAGTGGTTAGATGGTTTCCTTTCAAACTATTCAAGGAACATTCATCGCACTATATCATGTTTCTAAAGTTCGGACTGAAATATTATGGGCCGCAAAATTAAAACATACTTTCAAGATATCCAAGTTCAGCAGAGGAGTTAGAAAGTTTATGTTTTTGTTATTCAACAAAGCGGCTTACAGTCAACTGAAATGTCCACTTTTAGAAGTTAGCTTTTATTTTGCCATTAATTGTAATTCACTGGAATGTTATTTTGACTAACCAACCAAAGCAGTCCTAGGACTTACTATCCTTATCAAAAGAAGAGTTGAAAGAAAAGAATATCAATTTGAGCGTTATTTTGTCTCCTTACTGAGCATCCTCTGAGAAACAATTACAAGATAGCATAACTTGTTCCATAACAAGCAGAGGTTCACAGTGGTTGACAACTTGACATACTACTAGTTGCAGTAGTTCAAATTAAAATATTGAGCTATTAAAGTGAACCTATATTAAAGTGTTGAAAATAAATGAGCTTAATATTTTCACTAGTTTGCAACTTCAAGGGAAGCCAAATACTGGCATTCTTGCTTACTGGTACTGATTAGAGCATAACTCCTGTCAATGGTAGTCGTATATCTGCCCTTGGGTATCACTCAATTGAACAACTTTGATGCTTTTGGGACCATTCTTTGCTTTTACTGTCCACTGGAGGCTGCCATTTTTGAAACAGTCCATGTTCAAATGATGTTGCATACAGACTTTAAAAAAAAGCAGTTATGGTACATAACCGCTGCTGTCAAGTCTGTATGCCACATCATTCAAACTTATACCGATTCACAACTTGGCAGCCTTATGTGAGGCAGGAACGGCAGACAACAGTGGTTACAAACAATGAATTATTTTCATTATCAGTGATACCCAAGAGGAAACATGTGTGACAGGATTTATGCGCTTATCAGTGCCAGCTTTTAGATTACAGAGGCTGTCCGAGATGAATTTTAGTTACCTGGGCAAAATGTTGAGTTATCCAATTTTCTTCCACATTCCTGAAATATGTTTGTTTTGTAGAGAAGGGGTATATAATTTGTATTGATTTATTGATAGCTGTACATAGTCTTATGTCTAAATGTTACTGACTTGAATACCAATAATATGTACTGTATTTCCAAGGTCAAATCATAAATGCGTGTAATCATTTTTTTTTAAAAGTGGGTATCGTTTTATAAAGTTATGTGATTCAGTATGCTGAACTTTCCTTTTTCTTTCCCTTTCTTACAGCGCATAGAGACATATGTGATACGCGCATTATAAATATGACATCATTAATATTATTATATTGTTTATCTTACTCAAACAAGTATTTATTTAATTTCTGTCCTACTGGTGTGATACCATGGTAGCAAATATTGGATTTGAAAGTTTTAATTCAAAAATTAATTTAGATTTGTTTATTACGTTAATTTTTTATGAGTTGTGGAAATTAATAATCCAACAAATTTCATCATCACAAAACAGATACAAATGTTATGCATGTTAATGGAAATGTTATGGAATGATGTAAGTTTGGACATGTTAAGTACTAATCATGGGATTGTTAATCAATGAACTAATAAGGGCATATAATGAACACAAATCTAATTATTACAATGTATTTTGCTTTCATCATATGAATAAAACAAAAAATTATCTAAAGGCAAACATGTGTGCCCCTGTTAATTTTTCATTATCAATGATCAAATTAGAGTAAAACGAAATAGAATAAAAAACAAAACACAAAATAAATATATTTCTTGTCAAGCCAAACCAATGTTCTTTATTTACATTATAATAATATGCATTGAACAGTTACAAGTACTGGCAAAGTTTTCAAACTATACAAAGATTTAGATTCATGATCTACAAAGTTAAGATGTGTATAAAATGTTATAAAAATATTGTATTGATTTCTGTATAAATACTGTCTACAGAAATTCAAACCATGCAATTAAACACGGTTTCAGCCTACTTTTTTTCCAAAATGTGATAATATTGAAAGAAATTGAGCTTGATTTTAATAGGATTCTGTAATTTTTTGCACAAATTCGTTAACATCCATTTTCAAACTACCTATCAATCTAAGCATAAACTAGCAATGGAAATAAAAAGATAATACTTGCACAACATGACAGCAAATTAATAATGCAGCATTGACTAATAATTTGATCAACACATCTTCAACTCACACTATATCAATGATATTGCAATTAATGAGTAACCTTATATAGAGAAACTGAATACAGAATCAACATTTTCCTTCAATTTCCTTGAATTTTTTCCTTAAATGAATAGCAATGGAGGCAAAAAGAAAACAAGAAATTATCAGTAGATGATTATTAGGTCAAAGGAAAACGAAATACTGACTTTTACTAAATACCAATTCATTGTTAAAAAAAAACTAATTATTCATCAATTCATCATGTAAATTTTTAACCTAAAAAAAAAAAGTTATAAGAAAATGTCCCTACATAATTTTACCTATGAAAGAACAATTCAAGAGACGTATGCCTCGAGTTGTATTACAACCTACCAGTTAGATAACTGAACGACTTCAGAAAAAGTTCTGTGCAACTAAAACTCACTTCAACAACTACTTTGGCCTGTGCACTCCTTTTTTCTAGCTTTGTTTTTGTTCAATCTGTTCTAATATCATCATGGTATTAAAAGCAACATATATCAATGGAACACCCCCTTCAACGCACAAACTCAGACACCCACCTACACACACACACATGCATGCACATACACACTCAAATATAACACCTTCAAGCTATCATTATTTTTTAATTAACATAATTTGCAAAAAATGTGAGTACATATCATTAATATGTGATCATTGCACAACATCACTTGTCTGCATTCTTTACAATGATATTCTAATAATGATTATAACTAAATGTCACCAATGCGTCAAGAATCAGTTCAACAGTTCTCACCTTTTGAGAAAATATGAGTAATCAAAAAAGGCAAAACAAATTTACTGGGACTCTGGGCAATTCTGCCCCAGAAAAGAGCCCCATAAGTGTTCATGCACAGTGGAACCTCGTTATAACGAGGAGTTTGGGACCATTAAAAATGCCTTGTTATATCAGGTAAAAAAACAAAACATAATTAAATTGTATCAATATTAATTAAAGGGGTAGTACAGTTTTGGTAAGGTTGAACTTTAGTAACCAAAACCTGCACAATAACATTACAAACTAATAGTTATAACTCCACCATGCTCGAAATGTATACAAAATTACAAACGACTAAGTAAAAAGCCCGTTATCATTCAAAAAGAGCCATTAAAACACAAGAGGGCGCTTTCTAAAAAGGCATTGGTTTCAACCATTTTTCATGCAAAATTATGCATGTGATGTTTTATTTGAAATAATGATTAAATGGAGAGATCATCAACAACTATTTAAACAATGCTTGAAAACGCTTTGAAAAAGTGCAAGCATTTTTTTAATTTTTTGAAAAAATCATCTAATTATTTGGGCCCCAAAAAATTATCAGATTAGATATATTTATTGATATTTCAGCCGTTTCTGTGTTGATTTTGACCAAATAAAGTTTATTCTGCCATTAAAATTGCATGTTCTCTCAAATTCGACACTCAAGTTTTTCATTACCTCACAAAAAAATTGTGATGTGCAGCGCCCTCTCTACCAAAACTGAACTACCCCTTTAACTTGTTATAAGAGGGTTGTGTGTTATACAGTTAAAAACAAAACAAATTTTCTTCTTTTGTCTATATTCATCCCAAAACCATGGGTGTCGATCTTTAATTGGTACCTATTGTTCAGGGGGGATGATCTATTCATTCATTCCCCGCTGAACAATAGGTATTACGTAAGGATCGACGCCCATGCTAAAAACAAAGTGAAAATCTGTCAATTTAGTTAACTGATAATTCATATGTTATCTAACTAATCATGCTTCTCTTTTCTAAAGTGCTTCAAAATAATTGAGAAAATATTTCTAAGGAATGCTTCAAGATACTAATTTTTAAAACTAATAATCAATATTCACTATTTTGCAAACACAAAGATAATTCTACATTTCCAAAATGTATTTATTTACATGATCAGCTCTTTATTTTCTTACTTGGGTTTAACTGATTTCGTTAGTGTCACATAATTTACAGGAAATTATAAAATATACATAAAATATGAGGACATGATTATACAAACAAAAATACTGTCTCTCTTTTTTTTTACAAAAGCGATATTTACAGACAATATTGCAACAATATCAACGAATAAAGAAGAAACAATGACATATCAAAACAGAAAGACAAACATCTCACAAATATCATCAAAGGTTATTTGTACACTTGATGAATATTGATTAACAAGAGGACAAAACATCATACACACACAAGAGATAGGAAACATTGAAAGTAACAACTTGCACAAATTACCAACAATGATGACTTATGAATACGTGATTTGGGGAACATTGATTGACACATTGTGGACTACATAAATTGAAAAGTGGTTTTCATCGTAGTGACTGGCTCCAGTTGATAGGGTTATATCTCAACAGTTCTTGTTCCACTTTGTATAGGTGTAGTCTATTCTGTCTTCTGTCACACTCTCTCTGTTCCATGATCTGTCAAGAAACAATCAAACAGAAAATCAAGATTAAACAAACATTTTGTCAACAACACAAATTTTAATTACTAAGGCAAATATAACTGAAGTGTTATAGTTCAAAGATTAAATCGATGTACCATCTTTCTCCAATTTTATCTGCCTCGTTATCAAAATGTCAAAAAGCCACGTTTGGACAGCTATATACATGTACATGCATGCATGGCAGCTTTTCAAGCCTTAAATTACTTCTGTTATCACAAGTTTTGATAGGCTATCAAGTGATATGTATTTACTCAAGGGGTCCAATGTGTTACATTTAACTCTGGATTGCGCAACAATGAATTTGCATTTACACATTGGGCTTGTAAAATGATTTGTCTTGCCAAGCACACAAAATGTTGTGCTACAACATTCCATCATGAATTTAACCCCTTTTTGTTAAATATTTCAATGTACATGTATCAACGCCACTAATTATCAATTAACATTGGTATAAAAAGACCACTTGGTGTTGCTAGCACTAACTACTTCACATCAATTCTATAAAAGGTCAATGGACTACAGTGGTAATCAAGATGACCATTTAGATGGTCACAAAATCCCTTCTAATGACCCATAATGACCCAGTTCTGATTTGTCTACATTAATTACTTCTGATGAAGAAGGCCAATCAAAGAGTAACGCTAAGTCTGTCCTAGCTAATCTTTAAGCAATGTGAAGTTTATCCAGCAAATACCAGGGGAGATATAATTAGGCTTGTGTGCATATCCAGTGTTCATTGAAATGCACTACAATATGTTTTAAAATCAGACAGTGGGCCTTATTCTTTACAAAAATGAAATCAAGGAGGAGGTTTATAATAGAAATTTCTTTAAGTCTAAGTAATTTAACTCATGAAATTAGGTGTAGGAGAAGTATCATAATAACCCTAGTCAACATACCTTCTTATTCTCATCCCTGAACTTGTGCAAATACACAGACTTCTTCTTCCATGCATCCTTGTCGGTGTCCAGACACTTCCTGTCGTAGGCAACCGCTGTTTCGCTCTCTGAGACTCGCTCCGTCATGAACTGTTTGTGACTAGATTCCTTATCCTTCATTTGGTCTTTGAGCGAGCTCCGGATTTGATGCCTTTAGAAAATTGACACAAAAACAACAACATGAATATATGAGTAAATGATATGATTTGCTTGTACAGTATGTATCTGAAGTGACTCTTTTCCATCATGATTCCTTTCCTTTTATTTGTCTTTGAGCGAGCTCTGGATTTGATGCCGTAAAAGAGGGAAAAATAACCATGAATTGAATACTTGTTTGTACAAGAAATAGGCATGAAATCAACACATCCTGTCTTTTTAATGGTTAATAGTCATCAAAAGGTACAAAATCATGTTGAGGGGGTAGTTCAGTTTTGGTATTGAGGGCGCCGGGTGCTTGAAGAAATACTTTTATTGTGAGGTAATGAAAAACTGAGTTGTCAAATTTGAAAGAGCATACAATTTTAATGACAGAATAAACTTCATTTGATCAAAATCGGTTCAGAAACAGCTGAAATACCTATAAATATATATCCGATCGGAATAAACCTGTGATCCCAGATTTATTCAACAATTGAAAAAAAATTATTTTATATGCCTACACTTTTTCGAAAAATATACTTGAAGATGTTTCTAAATAGTTGTTAATGATCTCTCTATTGAATAATTATAAAGTTACAAAACATTACATTCACAATTTGTTATCAAAGATGGTTGAAACCAATATGTTTTAGAGAGCGCCCTCTTGTGTTATTACGGCTGCTGTTTGAATAATAACAGCATTTAACTTAGCCGTTTGTAAGTTTTTATACCTTCCTGGCATGGTGGAATTACAACTAAATAGTTTGTTATAAGAGGGTTTTGATATCAGACATACATGTATAACTCCTTTCAACTCAATATCCACTGTATTTCAAGCTGTCAAGCATACTATTAGCGTAAAATATTAAAGTGATGCCTGTAAAGTGTCAGATATTGCACAAAATGACATTTGAGACTTCAATCCTATATCAATATCATTGTAAAATACAATTGAAAGATTTGTGAAAGTTTGAAAGAAAACAAACACTGTTTACCTAGTGAAAAAAACGAATATTGAGTTCATATTTTATCACCGAATACTGATGGTCTGCCATACTTTTGTAGCAGTAATGAATGATCCGTTTGAGATATTCGCACCCGTGTATTTTTACACACGTAGTACATAATTCATATCCGATCGGAATAAACCTGTGATCCCAGATTTATTCAACAATTGAAAAAAATTTATTTTATATGCCTACACTTTTTCGAAAAATATACTTGAAGATGTTTCTAAATAGTTGTTAATGATCTCTCTATTGAATAATTATAAAGTTACAAAACATTACATTCACAATTTGTTATCAAAGATGGTTGAAACCAATATGTTTTAGAGAGCGCCCTCTTGTGTTATTACGGCTGCTGTTTGAATAATAACAGCATTTAACTTAGCCGTTTGTAAGTTTTTATACCTTCCTGGCATGGTGGAATTACAACTAAATAGTTTGTTATAAGAGGGTTTTGATATCAGACATACATGTATAACTCCTTTCAACTCAATATCCACTGTATTTCAAGCTGTCAAGCATACTATTAGCGTAAAATATTAAAGTGATGCCTGTAAAGTGTCAGATATTGCACAAAATGACATTTGAGACTTCAATCCTATATCAATATCATTGTAAAATACAATTGAAAGATTTGTGAAAGTTTGAAAGAAAACAAACACTGTTTACCTAGTGAAAAAAACGAATATTGAGTTCATATTTTATCACCGAATACTGATGGTCTGCCATACTTTTGTAGCAGTAATGAATGATCCGTTTGAGATATTCGCACCCGTGTATTTTTACACACGTAGTACATAATTCATGGAATTTGAACTCGCTCGGCTCAAAGTTCAATCTCCGGAATGTTCTCACGGGTGCTGCATGCGGACGTTCTCAGCTTAGACAAATGTACTTTTTTTCAATTGCGTTGATTAACGCTTTAGAAATAATGATTTTCAATGATAATTATCTTCATACTAAAGGGACATTTGAAAAAATCAAACCCTATTTTATTCTTCTCTTACCATAAGCTAAACAACACGGTAGAAGAAAAACGAGGAAGCTCCAAGTAATTTTCGTGGATTTGGACACTTTACAGGTATGACTTTAATATATCTTTACAAAAAAGTAGAGTCCTATATAGTGCACCCTTCTACTTTTAAAGGCTACAGTACAATAAGAACTGCATTAAAACAAATTGGAAATCAGAGGATTTTAATTAATTCTCATCAAGACATTTCGGAAAAAAACATTTCTGAAGCTCTTAATAATGCAGAGGGCACCATTCTGACAGCCTGACAACTGGATGAATGTTTAATGGGGGCAAGTGGCATCAAAATCAATCAATACGTTGAATACAGGTGCATGATAAGAGGGATGGACTGAGCACACTCTGCACCTATTGAATCCCCGACGATCGACTCCCGGTCTGTTTGCCATTAGGCTCTACAGTCTTTGTGTTTGTATACCAAACATAGCTCTATAGAGCGTGCTGCCAGAGCTGGAACAATTAATCCTATCATTACTACTGCATGGGCAAATTGATCTTGTATTAGGCCTACACTACAGTGTGTACACTATTTGTAGGCCTGATGAATGTCTTCTCAACTACTCAGAGGGTTAACATATGGGTAAGATCTAGCATGAATTGGGGCTGCCAAATATAACAACATGCAAATATCTGGTTCTGAACAATGTGCAATCATGCAGCCTTTTCTGGTCAATGTTTTTACATGAACATCTTTGAATTGCCCCCTTGGCCTTAGGGCATCAAGGATCAGGTTGTAAAAATATTGCGTATCTCTGTCTCATGATTGAATAAGTTTGATTTGTATGTGCAGGATGACAATTTTAATCAAAATGTCAAGTTTTTCTTAAATCAATTCAAAAAAATATTTTTGATATCGACTCTATTTGAAAGCCTAATCACTCATTAACTCATCTAATTTTGTATCTTTCATATTTTTTAACTTTAGGAGAAATCATGTAGACTTCCAATGAGAATGTCCTTTATTCTTAAAGTATATTTTCACACTTTAATTCATTGAAATTATTAGGATTGATTTCTCAAAGGTAGTACTTAACCACATTTCATTCCTACTTTCCCACAGTCCCAACACAAATTAAATGTAGTTTTCCCCTTTCTTTGAAAAAAAGAAGAAGTAAAAGACTAACTGATCCGATATTTAAAAAAATGATTATAATATAGCCAAGTGTGCCAAATCTCTAACAGCTCCAAATCATCAATATTTTAAACTCCACCAGGAAAAATTTGTCTTTAGGAGGGATCTGTAAATTACAGATAACCATGTAATACAAATAACCCTGAGTGCAAACAACTTGAATTTATACCAAGTAGAAATTAACTAAATCAGAACACAATGTTAGAGACGAGATAACAACCAATTTAATTTTAAACATGCATCTATAGGTTGCTTCTTTTGCCCCTACGCCACTGTATATTTCAATCTCTTCAAATCAATTGAGTGCCAACTGGTTCTATTCGTACCTGTAGTCTTCCTGTTCCATCTTGCTGCCATAAACGGGTTTCATCCACGAGCGGTGGCACTTGTGGTATTGCTCACGCTTCATGTTCAGCGTTCTCAGTTCATTCTGAAAATGCGGCGCCGTGGTCTCAAGGCTCACTGTCCTGCCGTACTTTGGTGGGTGCAGGGGGTCAAGGCGTGGTAGTGACCTTCCGCCAAGGCCGTGGGCTGTGTGTGGTACTGGCTTGCCATTGGGATGGGTTGCGGGGGAACCTCCCCATGTGTTTGCAAGTTCCCGGTAGCCAATGGAAGAGAAGGACTTGCGCTTCGGCTCCTCCTTGCTGAGTGTTGGGTAGAGGATGCTGCTGATGGACGTTTCCGGCGGTCTGATGCGGGGTAAGGTGGTCATCTTTTGTTCTGTTCTTTTTCCGTTTCCTTTCCTTTTTTCCCTTATTTTTTAAAGATATATCCAAACTCAGTTCAACTAAAAAAAGAGAAAGAAAGTAAAACAGGGAGTCAAATTACAAGTTAAGACAGTAAAGAATAAGTGTTTTGACAAGGATTTGTATTATTGCCCGCTGGCCCAGTGCCACAAAAAATTGTACATTATTATAATTTCCCGACCACAAATGTAAAAGAATTTGTCATATTTTGATACGTTTTAGGCCAGTAAATGCAATTTTTTGCCACTAAAACTAAATCTTTATTTTACTAGCCAGACAAGTTAATGAACATGAAATAATTAATTCAGGACTAAGAAATTAAAAATTACAGACCAAATTTGAATAGAAATACAATTACTAATTATAATACAAAGGGTCAACTTAATATTTTAATAACTTGAGTTATTGAATCCAGTCAAGCCAAGGAAGATGAAGGCAGTCAGTACAATTTAGTATGAATTGAAACAAAATGAAACAATTTACATTAACAGGAAAAACAATTTGAAACAAAGCCAAAGGACAGACATATTACAAAATGAGAAAACAAACAAACGAGAGATACAGTTCAATTATATAAACCCCCCGTATAAAACATCACACAAAAACAAAAGTTGTTTTAACTTTAATACACAGTTTATTTATAACACAATTGTTCATATCAGCCGAGTAGCGTTCTATAGTACTACGCTAGGTACAGGAATCCCAACAGCGCGCCCCCGGTCTCGACCCCGAAGACGACTGCAACAGGTGGGGTCCCGTTAGCGCTGATTTAAGAAAAGTTACGCGTCTTATTCTTGCTTTTAGGGAAATAAAAAGGTTATCAAAGTTCTTCAAACTCACCGAACAGAATGCTTCAGTTCTCTACTTCATTGCGATATCAGTTCCATACGACAGAATAGTTGTTTCTTTTCAATGTTATCCTCCGGTTCCGTTACATTACATTTACACTAAGTACAAGTTGCAAGTTTTGTTGGAGCCGAGATATTTGTTTACACGTTTTTTTCGGATGGCCGTCGTTGCATGTTTAGTCTATGTTGTCACGTGATTTCAACGTCGCTAAGACAACAAGATACCACTCGCGATCGCACTGTACTGTTACCGGTTCTTTGGCGTGGCCACGCCCGAATACCCCTAGTGAAAGGTGACTCCATGAATGCGTTTTCTCAATGCATTGATCATTGATGTATTGATGTTTTTGGCAGTTTGGTGTGGCTATTTTGGCAATTACCGTAAAGATAGATCAATATTTAATTAAGATTTCCCGTAGAGTCCCAGTGCAGTTGCATTTTCTTTCAGCGTCTCCCCGATAATCGGAGTCGTATGGTATTGAGGAAATTAGAAGGAAAAATATATAGGGCTCGGCAAAACAGAAAATGTATAATTATTGTCGTTTAAAAAAAAGGTTAGGTCCACGTTTGTAAGTTTTGAGAAAAAGAGGGGTTTTTATTTCTCATAGTTAGCAATGTTGAGAGGATATACAATTCTATTATACATGAAAGAGCATCATAATATGAATGTAAAATAACTCTTTAAACAAATCTCAGCATCTTCTGTGTTTTTTTTTATTAACTTTTTTTTTTTTTTTTGGACCTAACCCTTTTTTTGGAAACAAACTGTTGGACCTGACCTCTTTTGAAAAAAAAAAAAATGTTTCTTTGTAAATTTTAACAACTTTCCAGTATGAATTTGAGTTTTCTGTTAGCTTTACCGGATAGAGCTGCTCAAAGTCTATGAATTAAGCTTTAAAAATGAATTTTGATGGGAAATGGACCTAACCTCTTTTGGAAACGAGCTCTTCATATATGACGCTTTGAATAAAACCAGCTTGTGATATGTATGAGAGTGTATACTCCTGCCAGGGATTAAACAAAACAAACAACAATATATAGACCGAAAAGTTCCACTCTCCTTGGAACTACAAAAAACTATAGTTTATATGGCATTCTGTGATGATGCGTGATATTTATCAAAGAATATCCCATTTGATACTTCTGAAGTGATATTTTATGGAAATAGACAGAGTCATAATAGCAAAACAATGCTGTGATTCGAGACTTCGAGTACATGGCATCTATATAATGTCAAAGATGAGTGTAACACGTGTGTATATTTCACCCCTGGAGTAGATGACATCTCAAGAATATAGGCGCTTTATCATCTTTGGTATTACAACCTTCTTCCAGCGGTGAACAAAACACCTGCAATATTGTTGTGTTGGGATCGGATAATATTATTAGCAGTATGAGAGGTACATAAATGAAGCAGCAAGGAGTCATATAATTCCGGAGAAGAATCTCAGTATTTATTAACCCCAAAACTTTGGAGTAATAAGTGCAAGAATAAAGAGTAATAAGTGCAGTTATAATATACAGTTCCAGATTTATAACACAAGATGAAGAGCGAGCTAGCTAAAAGATGGTCTTGATCTGATGGTGATCAAAACTCCAAGTCCTTTAGAAAGCCGAACATATCGTACTTATGCAGAAAGATACAAGTAATATAAGTGTAGGTTATATCATGTCAAAGAGACAAAAACATGAATGAGGGCCGCCAAAACAATAGACCACTTGGTCATAGTTTACGATAATATCGCAAGAAAATTCAGTAAATTATGTTCATGAAATTTCTCTCATATCGATCGATCGCGGATCTGATAGTGAGACATAACAGTTATGCATTGAACATGCTGAATTAGGTTGACATCACTGATCCAAAGTCTATAAGAAAAGATGTTGGCTTGCACCCGTAATATAAGCGCCTAAATCAGCGACCAAAACTAACATGAGAAACGCCATCTGCAGACGAAACGCTGAAGAATGTGGCTTTATCTCATCAACTGGAATAGTGCAATGTGATTACCGTATCTGGAGAAGAAAACAAATCCACGTTAATACAATAATATTGAGGTAGCATGTTTCAATTTATGTTATTTTATGGTAATGTAAGGAAGAGAGATCGATAAATAGACCAATTAGAATCTGCTCTCTGCAAAATGTCACGCAGAAATACGAAAAATAACTAAAAATATAACTAACAATGATTCGACAGAATCGAAAGAAAAGGACGTTTAAATGAGAAAGCATAAACTAAATACTACATTCAGAGATACCTAATTTACCTTTGGGATTAATTCAATATTTTGAGGACCGTGGACTATGATTCAGTGGCGTAGCCAGGATCAGTCAAAATGAGGGGGCATCAGAAGAAGGGGTTAGCCTATTGTAAGCTGACAAGCTCTATCATTAACCCAAAAGAAGAATATTACTCCCCCACCTCCTGAACTTGTATTTGTTTAAATAATGACAAAAATTATATTTAAAAAAAAACATTAGCAAGTATTTAAAAAAATGAAAAGTATTTTTAAAAAACAACCCTCGTTATAATTGAACAATGGAGGTAAGCCACCCCCCCCCCCCCCCCCTCCCCAATTAACCGCCGATTGCACATCCTAGCCGTAACATTTTTTAACATCGTTGCGTTATTTTGGAACATGACGAGTCGAGTGTTTATCAAATGTTTAACATTAAACTGTCAACATTAAACTGTCTCACAAGGAATGAATCAGAGAAGCTATGTGCAATCGATCCCAGGTGCCATTTATGTCAGGGGGACTTCTTCGAATCTCCTTTTTTTTGCGTTTTGTGTTTTGTCATATACATTATTCAAATGCTATTATAGTACAGTCATATATGTTATGTTATGCACGACCTCGGCCTATGTCAAATTAAATTTACATGATTGGGGGCGTTGTTCCCCTTTGATATCTTCCGCAATTACTGTATTTACACATGTTGTACTAATTTATTCTGAAGTATAGAACTGTCCAATGTGTTGTTCCACCCATGACATATTAGTTGGTCATGAAGTACAAGTTGAAAAAGGGGAGAATCGAAGTTGAAAGTAAATGTCAACACAGTCAAGATGACTTTTTAGTTTGTGGCTCGCGTACCCTTCAGAAATGTTGGCCAGGACCATCATTATCTATATTTAAACATTAAATGGTTTACATTTTGGCTGGGAACATGCACCATTTTCTATATTATACATCTGATGGGATACGGTTTGGCTGAAGACCATACTCTCTTCCCTTTTTAGTCCGTCACTTCAAATTTGGAGCGGGCCCAACATTATTGTTCCCCCCTCCCTGTAGATATGATTCATCGTCTCACGTCTCGTACCCAAAAATAGAGGCGAGAGTGAGGGGGAAATACACCCAGCCTGGGACCAGTATACGACTGGTCTCCGCTGTTGCATACAGAATCCCTCAAACTGCTGAGATTTCGATCTGAGATTGTATGTTTCAAACTGACATTTAACAGTCATTTCAAACATGATTGTGACAACGGAATGAGAAAAAATTGGATCCTTATAATATGAACAAAAGATGAAGTCACCTGCTAATAATTGTGATTCATAAAATACGGAGTGTGGTTAACCCGTTCTATACCTGCCTGTGTCATATTTGAAGGGGCTGTATGCTTGTAATAACATCAAATAACATTCATGTTTCTATTAATGTGAGAGTGTTAACGGTCTTCAAGGCTAGGACAGCAGACAAGCAATTTATGCCTCAGAGTCAGGGGCAGTCGAATCATTCTGAAATAGACGTTGTATATATAGGAGGGGAGGGTGAGCATTATAGCCAGGGGTATATACAGGGGAGGAACATGGATAATTAATCATAGGAAGCCTTTAATGCAATGATAAAAAATAGTCAGTCACATGATACGTCATGAAGTATGTGTGTGTTGTCTATTTCAATCGAATCTTTTCTCGCCAAATGTATGTGACCGAGTTTTGGATTGGACGTGAATACGTTTTCTAATAATGTACATTCAATTATGATTCTTGGATTCGTGGGTCTGCTCAGTATCTGAATTATAATAGTGTCCATTATATGTATTTTAGTTTAGATACTAACTCGTTTGTTGACTATCGCTGATGGGTGTGCTCTATAACAAGGATGAGTAGAGGGTTTACATAATGCCCTCACCACTTCCCGTTTTGACTGTCCAATTAAAGCTGTACTAGAAACTCCGTAATGCACCTGTTTCAAGCATTATGTAATCCAGATGTGCGTTAGCCAAGAATATTAACACAT
Source organism: Echinarachnius parma (assembly GCA_037951105.1). Lineage (NCBI taxonomy): Eukaryota > Metazoa > Echinodermata > Echinoidea > Clypeasteroida > Echinarachniidae > Echinarachnius > Echinarachnius parma. Next base: position 70,772 of record JBAMJV010004866.1, on the reverse strand, counting down.
TAATCACGTTGTGCTATTTCCATTCTACACATTATGCTTAATTAATTACCGATACATTAAGTCAGGGACCGTTACAATGGTGAAGAGCAGAGCTCTGACCATTGCAATAATAAGCACATTAGACAATGTGTATGTGAAAGATGAAACGAACGTTCTTAATTGAGGGGGGGGGGGGGGGTAGGGGCGTAGTGGAGGGCGTAGATTAATTTGATGAAGGCGGGATGAGGGAGATGGCATGTCATAATTATTACACCTCCACGAACAGGAAGTCGTATACGGGAAGGGAGAGAAGGAGGACGGGGTATACGTAACTGGAATAGGGAGATCGGAAGATGTGGATGGGGGTGTGAAGGAAGGAGGTGAATTGTATGGCGCGAGAGGGGGGAACGGGAAGGAGGGAGATTAATCAAAATTTAATTAAATGAAACAATTATTGTCCTGCAATGAAAGAGAATGGCTGAGGGGATGAAAGTGAAACTATACTATAGATGAGAGATAGATGGCATGTATTGCATTATGATGGCGAGAGAGGGGAACAAGGGAGCACATGGACTTTTCTTCTTCTCGGCTCACGTCTGCACTATTAATAGTCCAGTCCAGTATATTTATGAAGGGGAGGGGGTGGGCGTCACTTGAACATGTGAACTCATGAATGCACGCGCCTTCACACGTGGTACGTTAGACCAGAGAGGTGGGAAGGATCCCCCTCTCTGGTTAGACATAGCCATAGGCAATGTGTTTGCTTGAATTTTTATTCTATTATGTGACAGACAAACAGTTGGTAGCGGCTCATTATTTTATTTCCGCTGCTCCAAATCATAGAAATAATAATCTCCTCTTTTTCCTGAGTCATTCATGAACGATATCATCCATGCTTGACAATGTGAGCCACATAATTATTGAAGGGGTTTAGTAACATTGTCCACATCCTCAAAACTTACTTGGAACTCTAGTGGGGCTCATACCTTGTCATATTCATATTAACAATAAAAGCACGGGACAGGTTTCGGTTTTTCAAATTTCCATTTCGTTCAAAAGATACTTACGATTGAGCCGTGTACAAAGTAAGTGCAATGAGTTATAGTGAATATCACTTTGCATTTTTGCTAATTTCTCGGCCAAAAAACATCCAATTAACATGAATTTTTTCACACATTACTTTGTGGACATATAAAATCACACCAATGCACATTTCATTAATCACTCATCACTTGTTGCATTTGTCAACAAAGTTACCAGATCCCTTTAAAGGTAGTGTATCTCTTTTTATTTGCCGATTTCTTCAAGTTCAATAAAATATCTTTCCATGATTCATGGATACTATTATATACATACATCTATATAATACTTAAATCTTAGAAAGTTTGCACTTTGCAGTGATATACAGTATAGATGATTCAAATTATACAAGAAAAACTAATGTTGCCTCGTAGTTTAACACTCATGATAATTTAATTCGTATTCCTATAATCCATATTGAATTTAAATGTATTGAACTCTATTTCCACATCATCAATGATACATTCCTATTAGGCAAATGATGATAACCTATTATTCGATTTATTCATTTCTATTTAATTCATCATACCAATCACTTCTGCACCAGCACCCCCTTATTGTTTGTCCAGGAGAGAATTAATTATGCGCCTCGGAATAGTTTGACTAGATAGACGGCGCTATACAAATGCTGGACAAATAAGTAAGCAGGTAAGTAAGTAAGTAAGTAAGATGAAGGGGGTCAGTAGAGATGGTGGGAACATTTACAAGCAACTTGTATAAGTGTTATGTAATAGAAAAGCAATATTATAAAATAGAATGTCCAAATGTCAGTACATTTCAGAGAGGATGATTTATGGGTTTGAAATAACGTAATGGGGGAGTAGTATTATGTAGAGATAGTCGACTATTGGGCAATTCCACGGTAACGGAAGGACATTCAGACACAATTTTGGAACTTCAATCAAATAATTCCAGGATCCTGCTTTTGATTTTTTATTCTAAATGGCATGTCTTTGATCCTTGTTGGGACACCTTTGATTTCCACTATTTCTAAAATTTTGACCGCATTATGTAAATTAGATATGGACACTAATGAGGCCGGTAACGGAAGGACGCCAAAATGGACATGGATTTTCAAGTTTTTTAGTTATGACCCAATCTCCGTGAAGTTACGAGGTTTATCATGTTAAGTTGGCTACTAGTCAATTTCCTTATGTTCACAGAGTATAACACCACCTTTTAAGAAAAATATCTACATTGGTATATTAATTATGAGAAATTAATTACTCCAGTGTTCGGTAACGGAAGGACGGTAACGGAAGGACCTCTGAAAAGTCTATTGGAATTGTACAATAAAATTAATTTTGAAATTTAAAGACCATTTATGAGAAGGAAACATCTCTGTTGTGGTCTAACATGAGTTTGTATCATAGATAGCATATGGACATCACAAGCATTTACATTTCGATTTTTTTCTTACTATATTTCATGCTCCAATGGCTCTTATTCATGGTCAATCCATGGTAACGGAAGGACATTCAGACACAAATTGTCAACTTTAAGAAAGACATTTTAAAATACTTGTGTTGTTAGAACAGTCTATTTTGATAACAATACTTCCAAAACATACAGTTTTAAGGTCCCATATTTTTTTTTTTTTTTTTAATCTCCGCACAATATTGAATATGCATACAAATGAGGTCGGTAACGGAAGGACACTAAAATGGACAAGGTTTTGTTATCAAATCAGTTTTAACTAAAACTCTGTGATATTAAATAATACAAAATATTTTAAGGGTACACATTTCATTCTCTGAAGGGTTAAGAAGAATTTACTTGTTCTTTGATTAAAATTTGTCCGCAGATATTTGAGTTATTTCACACAAAGCGGACCAATGTTCGGTAACGGAAGGACATAATGGACTATAATGTATGATATGACACAGTAGAGTCATTCCATGTCAAATCACCTTTAAAAAAATTGAAAATTTTCATCGCAGCCCCCTTCAAATTTGCTAATATTTGGTATGTATGATATTTCAACCTTTAAAAGCGCAAATATTTAAGTTTTAGCCCAATCCGCCCAATGGTTTTGGCGCTATGGTCGATTCTTATGGGGGAGTTTTGTAAGAAATGGGCGTGGGCACCATTTTTCAAATGGCCATTGTCCATTAACCGTTGGGTCAATTTATTTTGTAAAGGTGTCATTGGACTGGGGATGTTATGTGCAATCCATTTATGCCATTTGTGTTCATGCATGAGCGAGTTTGGATACGATAACCTTTGACCTTAGATTTTGACCTTCCGTTTTACCTCGTGGATCAAATAATTTTGAGAATTTTTTTGGCTTAAATCTTGGCTTGATATAATTTCTACAACATATGAACGAATTGGAGATATGTTATTTCTTGCTTTTTCTACAGCCTTGTTTTTAGTTTGCAAATTTCATGTAAAATTTAATTATTTTAGACCTACACCCATGTCCAAGAATTCTATAGGGGTGTATTGTATACAAATAAGACCTATTCAAAGTCATGATCAGAGCCTATTCACACCCTGGCTCACCACAGTTAAATAGACCTACTAATCCCCATACAATAGAAATCCAGACAAATGGCATCATGGTACAAGGGCCCTGTTGCAGAAAGAGATAAAATCAATTGTGAGCCAGATCAAATGTTCTAAATGCACAAATCTGATTGGTTGAAACACAGAAAATTACTAGTCTGACCACGCTACGCCACTGATAGCTGGCCATTGCAGGTATTGTCTCATTATTTTGGGTTTTCATATATTAGAGACAAATTTTTGAACATAAATTTTGTCATAATATGTAATATGAGGTACCTTGTCCATCTGTTACCATGTGTATGGTAACGGAAGGACATTTTCTTTTGTTATTTATTAATTAACGAAGAAACAATGAGTAATACAATTGTTAGCAATGGGAAGGCCTACTTGAACTTGCTTTGCACTGAAGATTGGTCTGCTCTCTAACAATTATGTGAGCCACAAAATTAAAAATATTGATTTTTCGGTAACGGAAGGACATTTTCATAGGCTGAAAATAAGAAGTCATTGAAGCATAACAAATCAAATAAATCATACAAATTTACTATTTTACGAAATGGTCATATCTCAGGAGTCAGAATAATGGTTTTTAGGCTTAACTGGGGAAATATAAAACAAACACAGGATCAAAACACTTTTTCACAAAAATGTCAAATTTGTGGGGTTCAATTATGGTTATAAAGTTATTATAAAAAAACAACTAAAATTATGTAAAACTAAAATTTTCTCATTGAATTCCAAAAATATAGAATTTAAGCTTTGATTTGATACCAAATTTGTATCATAAAAATGCTTGTAAATTTTTTGGTCAAATGTCCACTTTGGCGTGGAATTGCCCTATTGCAACTATAACAGGGCTATAACATAAACAAGGTAAATTATTAAGAGGGGGGTCAATATAGTGAGACCATTTTGACATCCAGTATATGTCCAGCTTGTCAGAAGCGGAGCCTGTAGATCGGATGGGGGAATAGACATAATATAATTATGTAGTAATCATAACTATTATTGCCGGGGGGGGGGGGGGGGGGGGGGGTTGAATATCAAGAGAAAAAACAGAGAGGGGCAGGGAGGTGTGTGTGTGTGGGGGGGGGGGGGGGGGGTATTACGAAGTTTTCCCAAAACGATAGTTAATTATGTGGGAGTTCGCAAAATTTACCAACATAACATAATATAGAGAATGTATCGTGACAAACCAAACTGCAGAACAGCAATTTAACAAGTCGAAATGGAGGGGTAGTTTTCCACACATTTTCAACTCACTAGTATGCACCATGACATAGTGATGCTAGCACATGATCGGGGTGAAACACGTTGGCTCGCAGGATGCGTGGGATTAGGGATCGTCGAGCCGTCCGCATCCCCCTTGTTACCCTCGTGATCATGCGTCGACGGAGCCCACTGATGTAACAACTACTAGATAAGGAAATCACTCGTTAAAATATCCATGATGACTTTGGATCATGGAGTAGCCAGTTTCGGGGGGGGGGGGGGGGTGGGGTTTATGGATAAGGGAGGCAAGGACAGGACAGTATTTCCCATGATGGGGCAGGGAGTGAAAAATAATGAATATTGTATTATATGCCATATATAGGCCTACTTTTGTTCTTTCCGTTGTCGTTTGTTTGATTGTTTTTGTTTGGGGGAGATGGGGGGGGGGGGGGGGGGGGGTAAGGAGTGACGAATGTAGTGAGGGGTACAATAATGCCCAAGAGAGGAGCCACTCAACTACATGCCACTGTCTATTCAATACAAGCATAAAGAGTTCATACAAATAAACGATAAGACATTGGCATTTTTGTTTGTATAATTATAATACGGTACATGTAGCTTCCATCATATAATAATGTACAACATTGTCTGTTGATAATACCGCATAGGTATAGCTATGAATACATTATTTTCAGTATCACTGTATTTTCTTATCATTTCCATTGCTCAGTTCAGTCGGTCTAATCGCATTAATCTTGAATTGATATATTTTCTTTCTTAGTTTTCCATAAACCCTTCATATAAAAGCGGTCATCTATACTATTTCAATTTCTTTCATTTGTGAGCTAAAGCATACACACAAAAAAACATGAGCAGTCATAATCGGACGTTTGATATTCGACTTAGAGAGCAATTATCGGGACTAATGGTAGATTCAAATAAATATCGATGGCGATATAGTGCTTCCAATGGGTTCGTACATATCGATGGGCCAAGCATTCTCTTCCTCTTCAACATTGTAGATTTACCAAATACGGTATCATGCAGTATAAAGCAGTAGTACATGCATGTATGGGGATACTATTAGGCTAAATACATCATTATTATAGAGTTGAAATTCGTGTGTATCATTTGTACAGTATAACACATTTGCCAATTGAATTTAAAAAGTACATAGCAACATTTAATTCCCTTTGAACTTTACTTTCTGTTATACAGACACATATGAACATCTGTCGATTTTTACATTGATTTGCTTTACACGGAGAGCTACAAAATAAGACATACATTACTTTATACCTTTACCACCAATGAAGTTGTTTCTTGACCATTTAACGGTCTGAGTTTGTATCAATGGAGATAACTAATGTAAATAAAATGTTTGCGTTGTAGACGAAATTAAACAAGCTAAACGTTTCGGAGGGCTGTTAATTGAGATTAATTATATTTATGTGTGTGCATACCTTGGGTCGCGTAACAAGGATACGGTAGGTCGGAGGAGGCAGAGAGAGGAGGGGGGGGGGGGGAGAGCTAGGAGGGGGGGGGAAGAGTAATTCCAATGTATCAGGGTGCGGTCAGCAGCACAAGATTATTGTTATTGTTTAATTTGTTTTGTGCTGTTTTTTAATTAATTTTAATTTTAGTTAATTGTCAAATTTGTTGTTTTATATTAGATGTATGTATGATTTTCATCGAAATAAAGAATAAAAGAATGTTTAAAAAGAGAGAACATAATTATTTCTTATTTTTGTTCCCGAATAAAAGTTAGGAGAGAGGACATTGAGGGGGCTATAATTTCGGGAGGGGGGGGGGGGGGCAGTGGAAGAAGATGGAGGGGGCGTGGATATCCCCTAATTCCACCATTATACAGTTATGGCATTTGGTGCCTGGTTGTTAGAGATGACCAGTTTAAGGGATCATTGTGTCGTTATATCCACCTCCCACGCCCCGTGAACACGTCACCATTCGAAATAACGAGATTAACATTGCATTTGGCAAAAAAACAATTGTATTAATCAAAAGCTCTACGTAAAAGTGATGACGCAAAATATGATTAAAGATAACCAACATTATAAATATCCTGACATCAAAATAATGTTTCAATATTCAAAGATATAATACAAATTTGATACAAAAGCATGATACTGATATCCATTATTATTATTATTATTATTATTATTATTATTATGATTATTATTAGTAGTAGTAGTAGTATTATTATTGTTATTATCATCATTATCATTATCAAAACCATCATCATGATCATAGAGTCATCATCATCATCGGCAACATCATTATAATTATCATACATATTGTAGTTGTTGTTCTTGTCATGACCGCTTCGACAAGCTATGTCCAGTACGATCCCCAAGGTCTTCATTCATTTTTTTTTATGGATGACCTTGCCACTCGTTGTATTGATTCCACACAATGCTAAATTTACCCTGAACATACCGGCATCTGTGTTGCTGCTCCTTGCACATCTGTGTCATATAGGAACTGAAGGAGTTAAACATGCAAATATCATAAACATGATATCCGCCCTGTCATATTATGAGTTATTGCGGTGGGAGAAGAGAGAGAAAGATAGAGAAGGGGGGGGGGGGGGTGGTTCTTGAGAACTTGCGTTACATTGGCGTAGCCAGGGACAAGGGTCAATCAAAGGGGGCGTAGGGCAACGAAATGGGGTGTTTTGCTTTTGCATGAGGGGTGGGGCACAGCCTACAACTCGCTAAACAAAAAGAATGGATATATTGAATTGTTTTTTTGGTTGATTAATTCTTGGGGGGGGGGGGGGGGGGGGGTGAGCGTTCCAACCGGGGAAGGGGCACTTCTCCTATCGCCTCCCTAATCTACAACCCTGATAATGTATGAAGATATCATTTGCCGGATATCCGCCCTGTCAGTTATGAGTTTTTGGAGGTTGTAAAAGCCCACTATACTTCCTTGGTAATATAGAGAGAGCAAATGGGTGTCGGTCGAGATGAAGGGTCAAGCAGTCTCTAATGGTCATCATAACATATGTCCATCCATCGTTGACCAGAGTGCATGACGATGCTCTCCAGGTTCAAGTTGATTGCACTTGTTAGTTGTTTGCATGACAGAAACAATATTTAGACGGCTAAAATGATAACGGATAACAACTGAAAATACATGCGTTTTATAATTGGTTGTATAGCAATCATGGGGATGATTCCCCGGGACGATTCCTATACAACAATTATGAATAAGATAACTATATCTTTCAACAAGCAACCGTTAACGGACCCTCAGATTATTTTGCTTCCGCATATATATAACCAACGTAATATACGATCAAAATATATTTGAACTTTGAACATGAAGAAATTAAAGCTAGCCAATCATTTTAAGGGTAATTACAAATTCGGGAAAATACGCTATAATTATGCCTAAAATGTAAAAATTCCTTCTGTAGTTAGTACTGGGGCTCTTGTTTGGAGAAACTATAGGGTATCTGATTATAAGTGACCGGATATATAGCAAAACCTGTAGTGGTAGTGACATAAACATAAACCAAATAAAACAGTTATACCGTTTCAATTTATAATCTCTGTTTGATGTGGACCATAATACAAATAGTGGACAAGCCCGACTAGCTATGAACGGCTCATACCACTTTGAAGAAGACAACATCACCTCTAGTGGGACTCGAACCATATTTTAAAGTTCAATTGTTACAAAACTAGGTCCCATATGTAAATACGAAATGACAGGTTAAACAGAAACGATTTCAAATGTCATACTTTAGGAGGGGTACACGGGATGAATCCATTTATGTGTCTTATTATTGGAACCATATTTACAAAAACAGAGTTGAGACTGTCTTATACCTCAGGTATATAGATATGTACCAGAACTCAAACCAACAATCCTCAGATTATGAAACCGATTTCTTATTCATTAGGCCATTATGATATGCATCAGGAATATAGGATGATCGTTCTATTATAGAACGTAAGTTTCATATTTCAAAGATAGACTTCCGCATGCTATACCCCTACACAAACATACAAGTAGAGAAAAGGAAAAAGAACTAGTTCCGACATTTGAAGATGAAAAGAAACGTTTTTAATTGAATTTGTTACTGTATAAAGTACTAATTAAAAAAATAAAAATTTAAAAATCTACCTCTGGTGGGACTCGAACCCACAATCCCCGGTTTAGGAGACCGATGCCTTATCCATTGGGCCACAGAGGCGTGTAAGAGCTACGTGTGATCACATTGTATTTAACGGACATTGACGGGGCCGCGAAACCGCTGAATGGGACGTAGGTCTATTATCATGAAAATAGTGCCTATGAATGCAAATCTTTAGTAGAAAAATCATTCAACTATGACGATCTCTCTGAAAACAGTTGTTCAATTCAAACGCTGCCTTTGGTCTAACAATGTTATTACTTGCAAAAGTTGTTTTGTATGTATTTTATATCATTATCCACGTTAATCAACAAATAATTGGACACCAGAACTTGCCATCTATATTAAAAGTGGCCCATATACCCACAACAAATAATGACGTTACAATACGGTTTCTTTGTACATAATTATTTGCCAAAATATTAAGCGATAAACAACATTTTATGATTGGTTAAACAGGTATATGCAACCATATTTGGAACGTCGTGGAGAAATATAAATCTGAAGATATGAAATAAACGAAGACTTTTTTATATAAGGATTTAGCACTCTTCTGAAGAAAATTACCAGTTTCTAAAAATATTTACACGACCGTATACACGTTTGCCTGTGTGGCCCATACGTTTCAAGTTTCAAGTTTCAAGTTTATTTATTTATCTTTCTTATACAACACACATTACAAATATGTCATGAACATAGCAAATTAACAAAATATGGCGTTACAATAGAAAGATGAGGTGACCTTGGTTGAAAGCAGAGCTTGTGGAATTAAGGTCCCTCGTGTGTATCTTATGGGTATGTCCAGATTGACAAACTCATCAAATAAAAGTACTACATGCATTAAAATGCTTACAAACTAAACTAACTAATGAACTGAAAAAGATATAAACATAAATAAGTGTGATAAAATCTACTGACTACTAAATAATGACTATTTACACAAAAAAAGCAGGAAAATACTACGAGTAACAGGACAAAATACAAGGTAGTGGGACTGGGAGAGAGAGGGGCAATACAGACTGAAACACAGACAGAACAAAACAAGACAGACAGATGATTTGAGAAACAGGAGTAGAATTAGAAGTAAGCAGGCCTATATGTAGCAAATAATTTTCCTACATTGTACATAATGATTTAAAAAAAACTATGAATCTAGGCAATATCGACTCAAAAAAAGTAACTTCAGTTTGCGCTTAAAAACATAAGTACTGACCGATTGCGCTATTCTTGGTTCAAGGGAGTTCCAAAACCTAGGTCAAGTGGACCCCAATGTCGTCAGGGCGAATTGCGTTCCCCGCTAACAAGAGGTAAATGATATGCTTGCACGTGTCGTGTAGAATAATTATGAACTTGGTTATTTTTCTTAAATATTCTGGCCAAGGCTACTGGCAGCAAACCTGCATTCAAATCATACATAAGAGCTCCTAGTTGTAAATAATAAATATCTTCAACTTTCAAAACACTACTATTATTAAAAAGGACATCGGTATGTGCAATATAATGAGTATTACAAACAATTCTTATTACTCTTTTCTGTACCAGGAGTAATTTTTCAAGTTGAGATTTTAACGAGTTGCCCCAAGCTAGTAGGCCTACACCATAGTTTAAATATGCCAAAATTAAAGTTGTATATAATATACGTAAAATTGAACATTACATTTCCAGGCAATATACTCAAGGAATTACTAAAGAGCATATAATTAGTTTTGTTTAAGATAATGCATGCATCGGTCTCCTAAAGTGGGGATTGTGGGTTCGAGTCCCAAGAGAGGTGCTCGAATATTTAAGCCCATTTAGTCAATAATAACACCAGTCCTCTTCATGCAAAACTCGAATCCAAAGCCTGCCAAAATATGAAAGAATAAACCGCACATTATATACCCCACTCTCTATGCCTATGGAAAGTTTTGCCATCATCTTCGCCTTATCTGTATGGGTACAGTTAATCTGGGGGTGTTTCACTAAACACTTACATCGATTTTAGCATCGATTCAACTAAGGGAACGATTATCACTAACAATCGATGCTAAAATCGTTTGTTAGTTTTAGTGGAGCACCCTAATCATGATAATGGTTAGGTAATGGTCTAGGTAATACTGCCTTGGCCCTTTTGCAGAAAGAGATGCAATCGATTGTAAAGTTGCAATTAATTGTAAGTCACTAAGATCATACTTGATGCACACGTCTAATTGGTTTTCTGATTTACAATAAATTGTAACTTACACTCGATTGTATCGCTTTCTGCAACGGGGCCCTTATCAGACATGTCAGAAATAACAATTTGGAAGGAAGAGTACGAGATCCAGAGGAAGAAGTCGCATCTGATGATTATGATGGACTTCATCAGGAAGTATATAGACAGTCTTTGAAACAGCAATAATGGAGACGATGGCGTCACGAAAAGTTACGACGACTTGGAAATGAAAAGGGGAAACAATTAAATTAATTAATATTAAATATGATTTGAATTGGAATGTAGAATATAAGATAAAAAGGGGTAATAATGATTATTTAAACTGGCGTAAACATTATGATTTCATCAATCACATTATCTTGTATTTCGTTGCACAACTTTGAAGGAAAAAATAAGCATCTTCACCTCTGTTGGGATAGGACTCGAACCCACAATCCCCGGTTTAGGAAACCGATGCCTTATGGCTAGAGTCAGTTTCGCTCAGTCAGAGCCGATCCAACATGTTGAATCGGCCTCGAATGACCTCCGACTGTCTCTTGACTGGAAAAACCGGAGTCCTGAGGCAGCACATCCTGAGTTTATCAGGCTGAAAACCAGTCGGATCGGGTCGAGTCGGCTCTGTCTGCGCCGGGCATTAGGCCACTGCAGATGCTATTTCTGCAAGCGGTGATTGTACAAAAAACACAACAATATTTTTAAGAAAGTGCGTTAAACATGTTAAAGCAAAGACGGCACAGTATTATCTGAAATAAATAATAGTTCACAAAATATTAGACATAATGGCAAGAATCTTTGGTGTTGCATACCCGGATGCATAATATGTACACTCACAGTAAACAAAAATTAAACAACTTTTTAAACAACCAAAAACGCTGTTTAAGCCGGTCCCTCTAACAACGTTGTTTAAAATTTTGAACAACCAAGATGTTGGTTGTTCAAAATTCTAAACAATGTTGTTAGAGGGACCGGCTTAAACAGCATTTTTGGCTTTTTAAGCCGGTCCCTCTAACAACATTGTTTAAGATTTTGAACAACCAGATCATGGTTGTTCAAAATTTTAAACAACGTTGTTAGAGGGACCGGCTTAAACAGCGTTTTTGGTTGTTTAAAAAGTTGTTTAATTTTTTTTTACTGTGATAGAGAAATAGAATGAACAGGAAAGAGAGGGGTAATCGAAGGTGATGAGTTACATGATTTTTAGGACACAAAAACATTATGCATAGCGACGCACGCACTCAACGTATCGCATACCAAGTTTTGAATATATACTGTATGATTATGACTTTCACAATATGAAAATATGATATGGCTTTCACATCTTGTCCAAGTACAAATCCGCAGGAATCCTAACTGTTTCCGCGGGGTTTCCTTGAGTTTCATCGAGGGTATCGAGAGAGGATGATGATCTCACCAGCCACAGCAGCCACGGGATTCCAACGCCCTGACCTCATCATCTAGGAGGTTCTGATACAACAATGCATGGTTTGCTCATTATTCCCCACTTTGATTGTTCCCCAACACAGGTTATATCAGATATACAAAGTTGCTTCAAGACTTCAAGAGAGGGTATAATGTGTTTTCACTAAAACCGCGTCAACGTAACATCACGAAGGGGTATTTTATAGTGCGGCATTTAGGTGTAATTTTCCAACCTACACATAATTATATCCTTTGCTTTAGGAAATTGAAATTATTGATATTAATAAACTTGTAAAGTGCGTTTTTAAGACTTCATATGAACTATTTTTGCCAAAATTGATTTCAAGTATTGAAGTTATGTTATTGTAACTGAAGTAACTGTTGATAGCTCCTGCATTATACAGGGTGGCCCCCCAAAAAACGGAATGGGGCTCTTCCCAAAATATAGTACCAAAATTATTATGTCAATCGGATAGGGTGTCTTTTCCAATGAAAAACGATACCAAGAACAGTTAGTTTTTGTTTTAGGGCGCTGTGAGTGACACCATGTCAGGTTCCCAATTTTGTCAATTTTTACCAAGTCAGTGCCTGATAAATCGGACTTACTGCCCTTCATAGTATCGGACAACTATGCCCATTCTCTCGGCAAACACATGAATGCACACTAACAATGGCCCGCCTATTGCTCGTTGTTCTATGCTATGACGGACAGTAAGTGCGATTTACCAGACACTGATTTGGTAAAAATTGATAAAAATGGGAGCCTGACATGGTGTCACTCACAGCCCCCTAACATAAAAACCACACGACCAAAATAACTGTTCTTGGTACCGTTTTTCATTGGAAATGACACCCTATCCGATAGACATAATCAGTTTGTTACTATATTTTGGGAAGTGCCCCGTTCCGTTTGGGGGGGGGGGGGGGGGGGGCCACACTGTATATTCACGGTATTAGCCTACGTACGCTAAAGGTAAATCTTTCTATATTGGTTTGTAATGTGGATAACTTCAATTTTGTATTGCTTGTAACTTTTATGAGCTTTGAATTTGAACAAAATGTGAATTTAAATATAATGTGTGTCAAGTTTTCTTGGGCGATAACTTAGTCGGTATATCGCGATGAGGACGCGTTGATTGGAAAGGACACACAACACATGCAGCATTCTTTCAAGAAATTAATTGATACGTACGGTGAGTTTCCTGTATCCTGATAATTATATACAAAGACAGGATAGTCCAGGTCAATGTGAAAGTCAGTGTGAAGGTCAGTGTGGCGAGTGTTGAAGTCTTACCTAGAATATGAAACAAGCAGATAGTGTGTACTTTCTATTACTTTATAAATGTAAGTATTTTTGGGCGAAAGGAAAGTCCATTTCGGCGGGAGAAATGTACGAGTGTGTTTGTTTGTTTGTTTTGTTTTGTGTGCTTTGTACATTGATATTGAAGCATATCTTTATTGAAATGTATTATTCCTGGAAAAAACCTTTGATAGGTCTAATGGCCTTTGTTTTTTCCCCCACATTTTGAATCTTGTAAACTGCTTCCTCTTCTATAAAAATTATTATTAACGAATACAAATTGAACATGTACATATATAAAATATGATTCAATGCAAATTTGCAATCGTAAAACAGTGATTTTTATTGAGTTGTATATAGGCTAGTACAAAAAATAAACATATAACTATAATTAAAAGAATGAGAGTAATAATTAACATTTGCATATTGGCAAACGAAAAACAATGAACTTTGTTGAGTTGTGTAGGCCAGTATAAAAGCCAACAAATAACCAATTAAAAAGAATGACAGAAATAATAAACCAGATTGCAGGTATAAAAAGTTCAAACAAGTTAAAATGGGATTTCAATATCATAATTATAATATAATTGCACAGTCATATCAAATTTGGTATCCAGATTTAGTTTCACACTGGATATCCCTTGCAATGCAGTCCATATAGTTCATAGGTCTCCTTCCTCTATTTGGACATGGGAGTTTCATGCAGATCACATCCGAGATTACGTAATTGGTCTTTGGCCCTAAAACAGTGATCAGCGAATCTCGTTCGGCGATGAGCAACGGTGGCAGACATGGTAAAGATGGGTGGTATGTTTACATATATCTCTGTTTTTTCTGTGTTCCCTCCAGCTATCTGCATCTCACCTACCCGGAATGAATTAGGCACAATTTCACCACTGAGCATCTGAGTCGGACATATTTAGAGAGATGTTAAACCGATTGAACCCACAACCCTCTGTATTTCACTCAGGCAGACGCCCCAACCACTCGGCTACGACGCGTCGTCGCGACGTCTCTCGTATACGTATCACAAATAATTGGAATGAATACACGACCGTGCCTTCTCTCTGCCATGTCTAACCCGGGTGTCATCTCCTCTTCCTTCACTTCTTTCACTCTCATGATTCTGGCGAATTTTTAAATACCGTATAGTTTGATTTGCATCTATATGACTCATCCGAAGTTTCAAGGGGGCATTACGAATTGGTGTCATGTGCTTTATTTGGAAGATCTCAACTTGAGGGATTCTGAGGATTACAGTGGGAAAGGTGTCCTTAGCCAAGTTCGTCGAAGTGTCAAATAAAGGTGTCTGCTTCATTCAATATCACTCCAAACGAGACTCAATTACTAAAAGTTGATAACTGGTTAATCATGAGAACGAACATGCTATATAGGACAATGTAGGAAGGCCGGTCATATTTGAATGTTTATTCAAACTTATTATGTTAAGTTATTTTTGACCCCATGTTATGTCATTTTAGCTTCCTATATATGTCACAGCTCTACTCTGTTAGTTTTGTGTGACTCATTCAAGCTTAAGGAGACACACAGAACGGGTGTCATCTATATAAAAGGATCTCGAGTTGAGGGATTTTGCGGGATTAATACGAAAGTTTACAGTAGCCAAGTTCGGAGAGGTGTCAATCAGAGGACATACATGTACATCATTGGCTTCATTATTGTGAACTACGGTATACGAGAAGTGTTTTCTAAATTTGTCAATGATCAGAATCAAATAAACAAACAAACAAATCAATAGAAATGTAACTATGTATTGATAAGACAAAGCAGGCACAAAATAACACATATTTCTTCAGACAGTTGTACAAAACAAACGAATAATTTGGGGCACTTTTCAGAATTATGTAATTTCACGCCGTTCCTATAACTTTTGTTTTCTGAACCTCGTTATACCATTTTATATCTCTACTTGATAGTTCCAATGCGTCATATTTCGCGTCACTCACTCAAGTTTGAAGGATAGACAAACATAAAACATGTCATCTTCTTTATAAGGAAGATCAGATCACAGTTTGAGGGATTTAAAGGATTACTGTCAAACTTTTTCGAAAAGGTGTCAATAAAGGAAACTGGTGTCTCCTTCGTTTTATTTCATTGTAAATTATAGGCGAAACCATATAATTCTCCTCACATTCGAGAATGGAGACGCATCAAAAGAAACCACGAGCGAGGAGCGGGTCATGTTTACAACCACTTAAAAATGTGTGATTTATGCTATTCGGTTTACCGTACGGTACATTTCCTAAATAAAAACATAATTATTAACTAAGCGAGAAAGGAGACACTTATACAATATTCCCTTTAATTATTATCTAATAATATTCCTCTTTAAATATATTTCTTGACCAACGTTATGTAATTTCATCTTCACAGCGTCAGTATGATAAATAAGTATAAACTGATAAATATGACTCATTGAAGTCTGATGGAGACAACATAACTGGTGTCAACTATTTTAAGGGGCTCAGGATTTGAGGGATTTGGGGAATTAAGTACAGAAAGCTTTTTATAGCCAAGTTCAGAGAAGTGTCAAAAAGGGACATGCATCATTCGCGTTAGTTTATTGAGATGACCTACATAATTTTGCAGAACTAATTAATTATAATAATTGATTAATCATGCGAACGTATTAATTAAAACAACAAAGCGCGAAGAGGTGCTTGGACATAGAATAAGTAGTGTGGTCAGGGATGAGCAAAGCTTATACCGTAAAAGTAAACTTAAAGGACACATTAATATACAAAAAAGTGGAGATTCGATCAAAATGTCATTGAATTAAATCAATTGGGAAGAAAAGGCGATATCAAGCCTACGAGGGGCGTTCAATAAATTAATAGCCCGACCAGGAAGTTGGGTAACATAATGTTGCGTATGTAATGTTGAATCCTTCACATGATCAGTGTTGCAAAGTCAGTTGTATTCTGACTTTGTTCTAGACTGCAATGTTGATTATAATATTCAGTTTCAGTTTCAGTTTAGTTTATTTCATTTCCAACAAAAATTAATATACATAGCATTGTACAAAACAAAACAAAGGTTACATTATGTAAAATTAAACAGATGTATACAATGAACATTAGAATCATATACAATAAATGATGTGTTTGGAAATGGAGGGATTCACTGAAAAGCAATGCTTGTAGATTGTGGACCCCTCGAACCAACAGTCACTTACCAGCTTACCAACAGTCACTTGGAAATTGAAGAAATTAATGCAAGTAGATGAGAGGCATGCGCTGCTCCAGGACAATGCGCCTGCTCACAAGAGCAGGGTGACCCTGCAAAAGTCATAGATTGTGGGATTGGGTTTGTTTCTGCTTACACCCTATTCCCAGAACCTGGCATCCTTATAGATCTCTATAATATGATGAAACGCTCCCCATAGATGAAGAAACACTCCCAAAGTTGTGCTTTACAGGAGGATAATGAGACAAACGATGCCAATACGCAGGTATATACCTGAGGGTTTTTAAAGAGGCTTCTTCAAGGGGGTTCTGGAGGCCATCAGGAAGCATGCCGAAAAGGGCGTGGCTGTGGATAAGGATTACAATTATGGACAAAATGAACATTATTTTGTCTATATTAATCGATGTTGCACCTTAACTCCTTCAAGGTCGGGCTATGAACTTTTTGAACGCCCCATAGTGCATACCATACAAAGTATGCCCGACAACCCCGGCATATAGAGGGGAAAGGGGGGGGGGGGGGGATAGGGGGAGAATTTATACTATAAATCAAATATATAGGTGCAGAATATGATTAGGACAAAGTCTTCATGAGATACTGAATATTATGCTTAGATCAAAAGCCCATACCTGTATTGGCTTTAATTGTATTAGACTAACGTTTTTATAGTATAGGTTTTCCCATCCATTTTCAAACAATCGTCATTCAATTTAAATCATTGTTAACTTCAATTTCGTCTGGAAAGTCTTTTGCCGATCGTATGTAATGTTCGATTTCGTCATTCATCACACAAGTTCGTTCTTTCGCAACCAAGTTCGTCAATGTACCGATCGTTTTAGTCAAAGCTCATTCAATTTCGTCCGATCACTCCTGCCGGTGTACAATGTGATGATCAATTTCGTCATTAGGCATTTAATTTCGTTATTTCCCATTCAAATTCATCAAACAATATTGAAAGCTGTATTTGATACTTTGTTTCATCATCTCTTCATTATTATCCTTTGTTTATTTGAACCCAGATTCTATCTTTGTTTTGTGTCCCGGAAATTCATACAATTTTAGTCTATCGTCTATTGAACAATTTTTGTATTTTTATATCATTAATTTGATATGGTAATGTGTCTCCCAACACAGATCTATTGCATGGATCAATTAATCAGACTTTTGGTTAATTATCGTTTTGTGAATTGCAATATCGAAATTAATTGTTTGTCATCAGTTTATCGTTTTATAAACAATTATTATTGAAGTAATTGCTTTTGAAATGAATTGTGTGAGCTTCCATAGAAAAATACATATGAACCAGAGCAACCAGACTATACATGACGAATTTGAACGACTAAGTCTTGAATTCGGATGACCAATGACGAATTTGAACTTCACATTGTGCGTCTTATAACCAGTCGGGACGAATTCCATTGCAAAATGACGAATTAGAATAAGCCAATTTTGAATTAGAATGACCATTGATCAATTAGAATGGTAAATGACTATTCGAATGTAGCAATTGCAGTTTCCTAACTTCTCGGGACGAAATTGAAGTAAGCATTGATTGGATTTGATTGACGATAGTTTGAAAATGGATGGGAAAACCTATAGTAGATGAGCACTTTCACACATTATTTTCCTCATTTTTTTTACAGAATTATTTTCCCCATAAGTGGCGTTGCTCCCAGTAAGTAACCCCATCGCTACGCCGCAGAGCTCAAGCACATTGTCAGAAAATATTGGTGAAAGACATCTTGTCATTGCATTTCCTCTGGGGAATAGTTGACTCAAATAAAAGATGACGAATGATGGAAACCGATCGGTGAAATTAAAGTATCTTTAAAAAATATTGCAGCATAGCCAGGTTTAATTAACTCAGACGAATGCAAAATGGGCTGCCCAGTTTGCACAGGAGGAGCAGCATATGACCTGTACTAAAACAAATTATAGTATGTATTTTAAAACCAGAGATGGTGGGGGGACCCCTCCTTCCTTTATCTACGCTAATCTGACAAGACATATTGATACAAACGTTTTAAACGTATGAAACTCGTGATTCATCACCTGACTAAAAATGGCTTCATCTGGTCACGTGACAGTAAGTTTTATGGTGAGTGAGCTATCAAACACACCAGCGTTTGTAACGCATCCGTTTTTTTCTTAACTTCTAATTTAATGAAACTACTCGTCAAATGATAACTATCTTAAACGTTAACATGACTCAACATATCGTGAGGCAACTTCTAATTTAATGAAACTACTCGTCAAATGACAACTATCTTAAACGTTAACATGACTCAAAATATCGTGAGGCATCTGTCAAACGTACTGAGCAGGAATCGTATCGAATCCGTTTTTCTTAATTATTACATGTTGGGTAGGACGCTCGCTATGGTAGGAAATGTAACTAACAAATTACGTAACACATGTGTTATAGACCATCCATTCTCTTGAAAAGGTAATTCATGTAATTGAAGCCGTTTTTTTTATATTGCAAAACAATTTTCAAGTTAATATATCATTATATCACATCCACATGATCAAGCAAGACACGAGGTAAAAATAATTCTAGACAGCCCTAAAATGGTCACAAAATGTCTTATTCTTGACTTGTTTTGCTCAAAAGTTAAACAGTAAATGTGATCATTTGTCACACCCCAATTAGAAAGAAAAAAAAACGGCTGTGGAACATTTCCCCCATTTTAAACGTGGAAATTGACTGCGCAATTTTGTTGTACAATGATCCCGTGTTTTGTTTTGTTTTATATTTATTCAGATATCAAAGTTTTAATTCATTCATTGCTTGGAATATTACGAATGGGAACTAGAAATCGACTTACTTAAAATGTAATCAGTGGTATTAATATAAAAACATTATAATTTTCAAAATCAAGGGACATTTTTGGTATGCTATAATGATAGAAATTATTCCAAAACTCATAGTCCAATGTCTTGATACACATTTAGAAATGTAGACGTTTTGTTTAAAGTAACTTGCAGTCTGTTAACAGTAGATAGATGATAACGCATATTTGGGATAGGGCTATCACTGTAATAATCATCGTATGGATGTCAAATCTCAATCATTTATGTAACAATTAAGTTGTTTCAAAAGCGATTTTTTTTTTCTTCTTCTTTTTCTCTAGACAAAGAGTACTATTCATTTATGTATTTCCAGTGTTTAATGTATTCTACCTCGCGGCGCCCACACCAAAACTGACTGTCCAAGAAAAACAACAAACACACAACAATAGCAACAACAGCAACAGCAACAACATGACCACAGAAGAAGAAGAACAAGAACAACAACAACAACAACAACAACAACATCATCAACAACAACACCAACACCACGTCACGACCGGTGACTATTCCTGTCTGTTCACGCTCATGACCAATCGCAATGGATCGACGTAACTCGATGTGACAGTTAGTGACTCCCGGAGTCGTGTGTCACGCGCCCCCGTATGGCCAAACTCAAATACATATAGGGCAATCATGCGCCTGCCACCTTACTGATGGTCATATCAATGGTCCTACCCTCTTGGCCATGCACACTAGTCCCATCGCCTCTGTATATCTGCCTATCTTGTCTATAGCATATTCCATTATTTTTGTTTCCCCCAGACATGCCAGACCAGATGACCAGTGTATATAATATCTCCCATGTTCCATGTCCGTCCGTTCCTTACGTTTATATCCTCCATCTCTTACCCCTTGTATTTTAGTATGTACAACAATTTCCCCATCCATTCGCCATCGTCTATATCTTTTATATTTGCAAGAAAAATAGACAATCCCCCAATCATCTCTTCCCTTCCATTTTTTACAATCTACTACATTTTTGCTCCAAGAGCCCCATTCATTCTGGTCACCTTGAGTAATCATATTCATGTAGGTATTTTACCCCCTCCACTCACCTACAGTCTACCCAGCCCCCCCCCCCCCCCCCCCCCCCACTCCCCCACCCATGTTCCTCCTTGGTGACCCTCATCAGTTCATCATTGCCCATCACCATGATTACTTGCTCTTGTATAAATCTTGAAAAGAAGGACGATCTGGAAACAAACTGCTTCCATACAAGGTGGTGAATGAGGGATTCACACTATTCAATTGAATGATAGTTTGGTAAAGTAATTAAAACAAGTTTTGGCCTAATATTGCTAATCGAATGGAGAAAATAAAGTTGTACCACTTATAAGTCATGATATGGGCTGTATATTACGAAAACAAAATAACTGAATGGCATGTCTATACTTATTATTTTGCGCCCGAGAAATGAGGGGGTTGATATCATCATGGCTGCACCCCAATACAGTTGCAGAGCACGGAGAAAAGCATAATTATATAACAGGCACACAGTTTCGTATCATGGTATGAAGGGGTGCGTTGCACAAAACTTACCGTTCACCGAATAAAACTGAAGTCTACAACATACTCGAATCAGATTGGTCTAAAGTTAACGTATTCATAATCAAGTATAATCGCGAAACGGGGCCCCATCTATCGGAGATGAGTGCAAGCATCGTACGTAGTGCAACAAGAAGGATGGGGATGCTCCGCCTACCATTGAGTGCGCATGCGCGTCGATTAGTCACCGAACTTGCGCAGCTAGGTTACCCCCGTTACCCCCACTCGCTAACAACTTTTCCCTGTATTTTCTTCTTTGGTTGCTTGTCCGTTGCAAGTAATTCTAACGGACAGGGTAAAGTTGTGAGCGGAAAAGAACAGTAGTGGCATAACTCTGGTTACTACGACCCACATTAGCACCTAGAGCGAGTACGTGCAAACTTCACCTTTCCCCCTTCTGTCTATTATTTTGTTTTGTCGTAGGTATTTATGACCATAGGGTAACGTCACGCGAATGACGAATTAAGCGTTAAAGAGAGAAAGGGATCTGCAAATTCTCTGTTCTGGAGGTTGTCGATACTTTGTGTTTGTCACACCATAGACCTGGTCACACAGAGTAAGTGTCTACCCCAGTCAACCCTTCATTCGAGACTTAATCGAATTTCGCTCACGGACGCACCCGAATAGGGCTGCTAAGCCTTGCTAATTATCTTTGAATCCACAAAGTTACAACTTCACAATCTCTTCATTTCTCGTTACGTGGAATGTTCTGCACGTCTTCTTGAAATTATGACAGCGGAGATGAAAAGAAGATACAATTTTTTGTTTTGAATATAGGGTTTTCCCCTATTTTTATTCGACATAATATTTCAAGTTTCGTGAACGCGATTTGAGGAGTTCTGCAGTGCCTTGTCCGACCATTTCATTTATGTTCGTGTCTTTATTTCAGTGGAGAACTAAACGGTGAATTATTTAACGTTGACTTTCAACTTGAATAAAGCACAATGTCGAACCGACCGGATTTTAATTATAAAGTCGATACTCAATCGGCGGACCTGAGTGAGTTTCGAGACCTCCCTGATTTTCCTGAATTTCGAAGCGGTGACTTTCGAGCAGGTGGCGACAACATCGCGGCAGGACGCGCTAACATCGAGTTCGCGCCACCACCAAGCGCGTTTGACCGGAGAGCCGACCGCGCTGGCGCCGTGACGTCCGGACAACGGAATGGCGGCGGCAAAAAAACGGCGGACCGGCGCAAAGGCTCCGCACCAAACATATTAAACATCAACCAGGAGCCCGTCGTACAGACTGCGGTCAACGGCCATGTCACCTTCGCAGCAAATGGAGATAGGATCAAGAGCAGCAGCAGCGCCGACATTATTGGTGCCGGTGGATCCGCTGGCGATGGTGGTGGTGGTGGTGGTGGTGGTGGGCGTAACAGCGCCGGTGGCGCAGGTGGTGGTGGCGGCGGCGGCGGTGGCGACGGAGGTGGTGGTGGTGGTGGTGGGGGTGGTGGGGGTGGTGGAAATGGTGGTGGCGGACGAGGTCGCGCAGCGCGAGCTGCAGCTCGTGCTGCAGCAGAAAGGGAGCCGACTAGCCCCGGGAATTTGAAACTGGACATCGAGAGACCGGTGTACACGGTAAACGACTTCAATTCCACGTACATCCCGAGTCAGGAATTCACCACCCCGAGGCAGAGGATACAGAAACGGATGAAACAGTTCAAGTAAGCATCAGTGGGTTTGATGAGTTAATGACAGAATAAAACAAACATGATTTCGGTAGATTAATAAAGTTGTCATCATAACACAAATTTGTATATTAAATTCCTAACATAGATCTTGGATATAGCAACTAACCAACGATTCACGTCACATACTAATGAATATATACTCCGTAAAAAAAGAAACAGGACACTTGTTTAAGTTGAAATATTTCATATTTATTTACAATAAACTGTATTATCATATATCAAATTAACGGCAATTTAGTCATTTACAGGCAGGGTATACATTTAAGGTGTAATCGTTCATGCATGACAATAGCAAGGTCTGTTTTCAAAAATAGCAAAAACAATGGACGACCGCACCATTCGACTGATATGATAGTAAGTGTTTGCTTAAAACAAGAGGTGCGGGGCAAGTAAACTATAACATTATTTAACCTTATTGTCATGAACAAACTCCGAAAATACAAATTTGTTCAATAAAAACAAAGCCAGGTTATTATGAGAACATCAACATATACGGGTCTGTCTTTTAGGCATAAAACTGGTCTGTTTCATGTGTCCCCTGCAATTGTAACCTCATTTACCTAGAGAAGTGACATGTTAGAGACTGCCAAAATGGTTTGCCATGGGTGACATCAGGTTTTGAAGATCTTTGGACTACGGTAGAATTCTTGAGAAGACTTTGTACCAAGTTTCATGCTGAAATAGGGGCACAAACAGGGTGTTGACGAATAAACCTTTGCCATGGAATTCCCCATTTTGTTACATTTGGATGAAAATAAAACCGTCAACGTTCACGATTTGTCTTCATTTATACTTTTTTTTATTGAGATGAAAAAAAACAAAAAACAGAAACAATTATAGTACGGAGCAATTAAATGGAAAACACCAGTCCAGGATGGGCATATTTCATAACGAACCAAAACCTAAATGTTAGCACATATTAAAAGATAGAGACTAGAAGTACGAACGCCAATACTTTTGGCCTCCTCTGCGTGGGTAAGATTTCGCTTGATGTTTTCTGGCCAAACAAATTGGGGTAATCTATAATAATATAATTAACTGGTAAATATTGTTCTATATAACTTATTTTGACTATTTTCTTTTCCGAAAATATATATATTTTTTTTACATCCCCCCCCCCTTATTTGATGATAGAATGTCCCTCCATCAAATTAATGAGCTCGACAAATTAAATTATACTATGAAATACAATTAGAAATGTATTTATCAATTAAATGGATTATCATCTGTATATTCGAAAGCCCCCTTTTCTCGATTAAACATAACTAACATTCAGGGTATCTTAATGTTATCAAATGTAAGTTTTTACACCCAGGATATATACTTTCACATGTTGCTTGTTATTTTCTACAAAATATAAACTGCAATGTATTTTGTTGCAAACGTAAGTTGCTGCTATGTCTATTGGACAAACCTCCGGCAAACTTCATTCAGGGCAATTTCTCGTTGACGGAGTTTGCCTAGAATTTGAATACGATATGATGAAACCATTATGTTGTGATTATTACGTAACAGCTGTGGCGAAGCTGCCAAGCATGTGGCCCAGTCTGTTTTCCCCGTGTCCAAGTGGGTGCCCGCCTACAAGTTCCGTGAGTGGCTGAGCGCCGACCTGGTCGCAGGTATCACCATGGGTATCGTCAACATCCCACAGGGTAAGTGACCATGATATCCCTTTTTTCTTAACCCTAGCAATCATATTATATACTTGGAACATTCAATATGAGATAACGATCTGTTCTAAGTTGGTATAAAGAGGGTTACGAGTTACTTCGGAACATCTTTCCTAAATCTGTTTTAAAAACGAGCTACAACCTCATAAAATGTACGTCAACAGGGTTTGAAATAAGTTGTTACACATCTTTTGCATTATATTTGATATTGTTATTATACTATTTTTACTGCCCTGCAATGATTTAAACAAAAACGATTGTTTCTATAACTGCCCTGCGATGATTTAAACAAAAATGATTGTTTCTATAACTAAAATAGTATTTTTCAACTAACAAATATAATTGTTTCGAAAAATCATAATTCCTGTGAACAATCACACAGAAACAGATGAAGACAGCACAAATTGAAGTTTTAATAATACCCAAAAAATGATGAATCTGATGATGATGATGATGATGAATCTGATGATGATGATGAATCTGATGATGATGATGATGATGATGATGATGAAGAAGAAGAATAAAAAGATGATGATGATGATGATGATGATAACGTTGTCTGCCATGCTCATCATGATACTCATACTGGTGACGAAGGTGACGACATTTTAAAACAATGTTCTTGTTGCTATAAGTGAAGCGTTGGCAAGTTTTATGTATTCCGTTATTTCTATTCATGTATACTTTATTGTAATTTTATATTGAGGGCACGTGCCACCATGTCCCTCCCTTACCCATTAGCTACGGTCGCCACTGTTTGCTACTCCCAAATATATCGTATTGAGGGCAAGGGGTGAAACGAAAAGAAACGAAGCCGGTTTATTTCACTGAAAACTGAAGGAAAAGATAAACGAATACTTCAATGGAAAAAAATAGCGATTCTCATAATTCTGACCTCCGGAAGATATTCGAGTGACTCAGGATGATTTTCAAAATATGAGGCAGACCGCAATGCCAGAATTGATCCCTTGTTTATTAGACTCAACCCCACGACCCGGTCGAGTTTCTTGTTTTGTTGTTGGCTGTTAACTTAAATTATTGTTTGTCTATCATGACTATAAAGCAGTTGCGCAGCTAAGGGGGACAGGGTTCAATTAATTCCTCTGGGAAACGCTTGTGTGACGAACGAATTAAGATAATAATATACTAATAATATAATATTTAAGATACCATGCTTAATATGTTTATCCTTTAGGGAGGCTGCCCCCTCCCTGTGTAAAAACTGCCCCCCCCCCCCTCTATGTCCCTATCTGCGTTGTTCCTGGCTACGCCACAATTATTAGGTTCAGAATATTACACATGATATTCACTCGGATGAGACACTGAAGGCCGTCTCATATCTAGCCTTCAGTTTGGTTTTGCCTGACATTTTGGAAGGGGGAGGGGAGGGGAGGGGAGAAGACCTTGAATGCAAATAACAGAACCGAATGCTGCCTCGGATTATGAACTTCAGTTGCACTTCAGTTCTAAAAAATGTATTGTCAACCCAAAGAAAGAATGGACAAAGGGTAAAATAGTAAAATGTGTTGTTCGAAAAAGCCAGTATCAAGATAAGTGGGCGTGGGGCCGGGGGGCGCGTTTCCGTTTTACACCCTGGCCTAGGCAATTTCACCCAAAACGTGCCCAAAACGCGCTGGTAAGCCAAGACTAGATCCTGCTGTATGCGACTAGCGCCTGCTGTGTGCGATACAATTTCTATGCATCAAAAGCCTAGCCATTTTCTCAATAAAATCGTAGTTTCACACACCATGATGACTGTGAGTGTATTGTATCTACGCCTATATGAATATCCCTAGTCTTGTCGTCGTGGTCGTAGTCCGCATCGAGATCGGCCACTCATTAATGGTCACCCTCGCCCTTGGACTTTCTTAGCTAGATCGATATTATCGCTGAGTCGCAGAGTTTGATGCATAGAGATTGTATATCATACAGCAGGCGCTAGTCTTGGCTTACCAGCGCGCTTTGGGTGAAATTGCCTAGGCCAGGGTGTAAAAAAACGGAAACGCGCGGCCGGGGGGGGGGGGGGGGGGGGTCGGCAAAGAATACAAACAAGAATAGAAATGAATCTGCAAACTGGTCAAACGTGTTAATATTGGTGTAGACAGGTTGGTCCAACTTGGGGAAGCAAAGATAGTAATAATTTGGGGCGGCGGTGTGTGTTAAAGGAACATTCTTTCTCAGTGAATTCTTCAGTAGTGATTATTTATCTGAGGGGGTAGCCCCTGCCTAATTTCAGTCCTTTATTACCCTCTAGTTCACTGTGCTTAGTAGCGAAGTTAGCTATACTATCCAGGCATCGCTGTTCTAGATATCCTCATTTGGTTGATCGATCCCTTGGCAACAAATAACATGCACTGAGATGATTTGTAATCAATATTTCGGGCCTATATTTTCGACGCAAATTAAAATCCCAGACCCCTTCACATTTGTGTGATTATTTGTCAGATATGACATTATCTGGTGCATACATAATCTTGTTTAGCCCAGTTCAATCCGGATGCAGACAGTGCGGATAAGCATCGTGTGCTTCATAACTCCCGAGTGAATTATACTGTCCTTTTGTATAATGGTACGAGTGCTTGTTATCGACCGACCATCAACGTCTAGCTCTTCTTATATCAATAATTGAAATCAAAGAGAGAAATATACACATTCCCAATCTCCCTCCCGCCCACTCCTCATGAATCAAATCTAGACAATTCTGATGATATCCCATGCAAAAATTATGATGATATTCATTTTTCATCATGAAATACCGCAACGTATAGTGTTTGGATGTTTGACACGTCTATAATCATAATGAGCAAAGAAACACTTAGATTCGTGAACAATTAACTAAGCTCGAACTGTAAGAATATCGAGGACATGTCTTAAGAAATACGTCACAAACATTCGATTATTGTATGTTTCGTGTCGACCAATTTCATCAAGGCCCACAAACCACACTGCCGACTTGACTAGAAAATGTTATTCGCACATAAATGATGTGTTGTTATTATTGTTGTTGTTGTTGTTGTTGTTGTTGTTGTTGTTGTTGTTGGTTGTTGTTTTTTCCAAGGGGGAGGGGGTTGAGGGGGGGGGGGGGGGTGATGCCACATCTTTTTTATCAACCCGCAAGCCTCCATATTTCCAAACATGCCAGGATGGAAACGACTTTCATGCGGCAAACGATCAAGAATGCAACCCATGGTTTTTAGAGCGCGTGAGGAGACGGATATAGACCCCCTCTCTAACTCGTATAATACGGAAACCCTGTGTACCATGTATTATTTTAGTGGGACTTACAATATCTAGCAGGGAAAGAGTTTAATCCCACATTGTTCGATAAACAGATTCGTCATGTGCCATAGATAGAAACTCGTGATATCCCCAAAGACACGTGGTTGCCTTGTACACTTCAATTAATGTTCCGCTAAATATAATGCAGCTAATGTGCCTTTTTGGCATGTTCAGAAAAAGGAGAGATTTAAGCGATCTCTAGACCTGCTTTTGATTACCGCGGGGATATGAGTCAAGACACATGTGTTTTCCCGAATGACGATGACGAACTAAAACAAGAAACATGGACGAGGGTTTAAAAAACATGTAAAATAACGAAGGTCGTCAACTACAAGTGCGTCGAAGGAACGCGTAGATAGAAAGACACTGTCGTAGAAGGACACACATAATAACAAAAATAACCCAAGAAACTAGTCTCATACACACGTACAAATATGAGTATTATTATGATTTAGACTGAAGTGTATGAATAATTTATATTGCTTATTTTGATTTGCTTGTCTCAATAGTTGCTAAAGTTGTGTTGTTTTGTATAGAATCATGACCACGTGTACATACTGTTAATCACATACCGGAAATAAGTTAGACGAAGAAATAGCACGAATCTTCTGTAAAGTACCCGAGCGAGGCTTTTAGCCAATCAGCGATAGCGAGAATCAAACGCGGCAAATTCAAATGGATTTGTATTTTCATTTCGGAAAATAGTATAAATAAAAAGATCTAAAATCTACATTCACATGTATGATTGGTACAAATCATACCTACAGTATTGATCAAAAACCTCTCATTTGCTAAAGTACCTAAAATACATAAACCTATTTACCTAAAATCATTGGTCAAAAGCCTCTCGTATGCTAAAGTACCTTTCGAAAAGACTAGACACCAATGCAACCGATGCAGAATGGACATGATGGAGGGGTGGGATGGAAATCGTGCGAAGTTTCGAGCACAAGACAGAGATAATTTTATTACATTTTGTTTCGACTAAAATAGTCTTGTGATTAATATCGTCATGTGACGGTGAATTATTGCTTGTTCCTGTGTTGTCCACCGAGAAATCGTTTGATACCCGAGTGTTCAATATCTGTATAACGAGAGGGGAACCTCACCGATTTAGAACAATAACTTTATATCAGGAAATTAATATACTAGTAGGTGTATGATATACGGTGGGGACGTTGGGTGAGGGGGTGCAAAAAGGTGTAGAGCGGAGACTGGAGGAAATATAGTGGCAAATTTCCTCTGATTCCAAAGTTGCCATAGCGTAAAGACACCATGATCTTGCGAGCATTGTGTCCATGAGAAAAAATATACAATGAATATTGCAGTGGCATGGAGAAGAGAAAGGAACGCAGACTATTATTCAATATATCTTGGAATAATTTGCGGTCCTTAAAGACTTTGTATCGGCTATTAAGCGATTTTAGCTATAGAAGCACAATACAACAACAACAACAACAACAATGGGAACAAAATCAGTATAATGGACATTACGTTATGACAATTTATGGCAGTTTATTGAATATAACAAACATTACTTAGGTATGCAGCACCATCAATTATAATAATTACAATGTAATTCTAACCATGCTTAGGCACATAGCTGTAATAGTCTGCAATACATACATTTACACTGTTGGTCATAAAGTTGGAATATTTTTTTTAAAGATCCAACTTCATTCTTTTTCCTGTTTTTTGCGCCTAAAGAATTATTTTAGACTAAAAATAATGATTATATAATGTTTCCAAAGTACCAATGTACAATAAATGGTTGCATGAATTTGCATCAATTAATTTAGCCTTTTGTTTTGAGCTTTGAAAGGCAGGACCTTTGATGATTGACCCCTTTTCCTCTCCAAAGCGTATGTCCAACAAGTCATCATTATGTGTTATTTCTCAGAGTTGGCTGTATAATTTTCAACCAAAATTGGCACAGAGGCTCTCTAGGCCATACTCCGTCCAACGCCATAAGCTACACGCCAAGCGATGCTTGTGCTCCACCAGGAATGGGTGTCAACAAGCAATGTCCACTATTTCGTTGGAACATCGTAGGTTACCATGGTTACGGTCTGTAAAATACTCAGAAGTCATCGAGAGGAGGGTCAACTAAAGCTACAGTAATCTCTAGGACGTCCACGATTGACCAAAAGGATAAATGATCGCAAATTGCTTAACTTGTGCCGTAGAAACCGGAAATGCCAAAAAGGAGCCTTCGCCGTCTGTGAAGAAAACACTATGGAATCAACGACTTTCGCCAAACTGTACATCAGAGATCGCTCTAACATGGTCACCGAGCAAGACAAACTTCCAAGTGTCCACTCCAAACCATGCAACCGAGATTTACCGGACGTCCCTGGACTAGGGAGCCCAGGAGATTGCCGCCTGGACACTAGTGATATGTCATCTTAATGGGTACGAGCCATAACATCCATGAACGAACAGATGTAAGACAAAGGGTTTTCGATTACGTGGCGAGAAGCTCCAAGATTTCTGCATTTACAAAACGACTTGAGGTTGTGACGGCGCAACGGTGGTATGGCTCTTACCCATTAAGATGACATATCACGAGTGTCCAGGCGGCAATCTTCTGGGCTCCCTAGTCCAGGGACGTCCGGTAAATCTTGGTTGTATGGTATTGGGTGGACACTTCGTAGTTTGTCTTGCTCGGTGACCATGTTAGAGCGATCTCTGATCTACAGTTTGGCGGAAGGCGTTGATTCCATAGTGTTTTCTTCATAGACGGCGAAGGCGCCATTTTGGCATTTCCGGTTTCTACGGCACAGGTTAAGCAATTTGCGATAATCTATCCTGGTGGTCAATCGTGGATGTCCTAGAGATTCCCGTGGCTTTAATTGACCCTCCTCTCGATGACGTCTGATGGCTTTACAGAACGTAACCTGCGATGTTCCAACGAAATAGTGGACATTGCTTGTTGACACCCCTTCCAGGTGGAGCACAAGCATCGTTTGGCGTGTAGCAGCCAACTCTGAAAAATGACCCATAACGATGATTTGTTGGACATACGCTTTGGAGGGGGAAAGGTGCCAATCATCAAAGGTCCTGCCTTTCAAAGCTCAAAACAAAAGGCTAAATTAATTAATGCAAATTCATGCAACCATTTATTGTACATTGGTAGTTTGGAAACATTATGAAATAATTTTTTTTTTCTAAAATGGTTCATTAGGCGCAAAAAATAGGAAAAAAGAATGAAGTTGGATCTAAAAAAAAAATATTCCAACTTTATGACCAACAGTGTATGTTCACAGTTTGGTGCTATTATAGAGGGTATGCCTTGGTAGGATATACAGGCAAGTTGGAATCGTACTATTTGTATAATATGTTGCGAATGTGCACCCCCTGGTACCATTAGAGTTAATACAGGGCAGAGCTCTTGGTAGGAAGTGCATGTCATCAACATCAACGCCGAGCTAGGTGAGTCGATATCACGTGTCCCGGTACAAGCGCCCCCTTGGGGAATATTTTATTTCCCCTTGAACTATAACCAGACGGACGCGTGAGGGTAAAAATAAAACTGTTTACTCGTTAACCGACTGAAAACTAACTGATCTTGCCAAGTAACTGGATTTGACCAATTGAATTTCATATTAAGCAAACACCGAAGATTTAATTTGTGCAAAGTAAACTCATTTAACAAACCCGGGTACGATTAGCAGAATGTGTGGAAAATGCAATGCAAATGTGTAGACGTAATGGCGTATAATGCATCCTTGGACGCAAACCGTTAAAGCTAAATTGATTGTTTACTCGGTAACTGAAAGCTAACTAATTCTGCTAAGTAACTGATTTAGCCAATTGAATTGCACAAGGCGAACTGCATATTTAATATATATTAAAATGTATATTAGTTCGTATAGGTATATAGACAAGAACTGCGTAGCTAGAGAGAGTGTGAGATAGCCATTAATTATTTGTATGTACTAGTCCAGGTTTTTTTTTTTTTTTTTTTATTTGGGTTGTCAAGCGTATAGTATAGGAAAGGGGGCTGTTCATTTTGTTTTCATGAACATACATTACAATCGAATAGTTTCGTAAGTTTGCATTTTGTTTACTTGGTCATCTCAGACTATCCTAAACTATTTACTGTAATTTGATTTTTCACAAATCTGTACTGGAAAATATATCAATGTAGTTTTTGAACTTTAGAAACATCGATAATTATAACTAGCCTTATTCGGTTTATGTTTACTTATCATGCGTTAAAACCGAAACTACTGTTTAAAAATACATCCCATTAAGACCACTTATAATGAAATGAACGGAAACACCTTCTATTTAAGGACTTGTCCCGTGATTCTCTTCTATAAATGCCCTCCCCTCCCCCCCCCCCCCCATGCACCCCCGATGGACCTACCTTCTCGAATCTCCTGCAACTTGCAGAAAATAGCCCACCTCTTTCTACCCCACAGAACAGGTGCGAACAACCCGTACCGGAGCCCCAATGGCAGCGACAATCAGTCATAAGGCAAACCTAACTTTGAACTTCCTTGTACCCTGAGAAGGTGTATACCATGAAAGTAACACTCCCGGGATGAGGGCGTGAACTATAAAAAGTTTGCTGGTCAAAACATATCGTATCGACGTAATACTATCATGGTCTAGCCGGCCCACTCCGTCACGTGCATGGAAACTAAGGGGTTTGGCCATAATATTTTTTTCGCAAATACGTCATAAATGTCCCCATATATTTGTAGAAACTTTTTGTTAAAACTCAGTTTGTTGTGTATTGTTGTGTACGCACACATTTTCTTTCACTTCTTTCTCTTAAATCTTCCTTTACTTAAATCTCTAACTAAAACTCGAAAAAGGAACTATGAGAAATACAAAAAGTGTTATCATTCGAACTCCTTGGTGACATGAAGGTGGATGCTTGTTGTTGTTTACCATTATTGATTGTTGTCAAGATGATCCGCATTGTGATGCAACATGATGAAAATGTGCTCTCGTCATCTTGTAACCAACACAGGCACGATCTTTAACCCTTTCGGCACCTATTTCTAATAACCCCATTTTGTTTTCTACACACTGTAAATGTCCACGGTATTTATAAATCGGTTAACAGAAAATAACACCGATATTGAATTACACCTCAGACACGTAAGAAGTGTTAACTGAATCAAGTACGTTGCTCACCGTGGATTTAAAGGGTACTATCACCCACAAATAATATTCTTATAAATGAAAGGTAACATCTTTAGTAGTCCATTCCATTAACAAGTTCCTCAAAATATGTTTCCAGAAAAAAAATATAATTGAAAAACGCATCACCATTCTAAAGCATGCGTTCATGGGTCTGAATTATGGAGACTACTTTGTCCAGAGCAAACGAATCGTCCGGGATTCTATTGTCTCTAAACGCACGCGTGAATAGCATTGGCGCACTCGCAAATGTTTGGCCCGTACGGAACCAGGAAATAGTAGTGGTTCCGTAAGCATGGTAAGTGGTGGTAATTAATTGCTTTGTGCACGAATTACACAACCCTTTGCAAAATGTTGGGTATCTATTTGATATCACAAAACGATACCAAATCATACAATTATGTGTTGTTCTTTGCCTGGTGGTCCCCTTTAAGTAACTTGAATGAACCGATGAAGAATAAGTTCAAAGAATCTTGCATGCAATATTATTCTAATCGCAAAACGCTTGTGTCACTGCATCACTTCATCAATGTATTCAAACGAAGACACCCCACTTTCAAAAGTAACATCGTGTTTGACTACGATTGTAAATCTTTTTGCTGAGAAGCCCTAGTTTTGGAAAGGCTTGTAGTTTTCTTCGGATGAGAAGCCCTACACGATTTTAAATCAGATTTGTCCTAATTCGTTTCTGTTTTGTTCATTTATATCATCAAACATACTATCCAAGTGGCATGCGGCGCGCTTTGTGATAATTATGAATTTGGATTGTAGACCCGTAACATGTGGGGGCTTGTCCGGGAAGATATCCGAGTTATGCGATCACGCGTGCAATATTACGCCCACAGTACTAACACATCATTTAATATTGTCTTGTGCTTATACGGAAGGAAGGTACGTATCCAATCCGGAGATTATACATATTTCATTGCATTTAAAACTCGATTAATAATACCCCATCCCATTTGTCAGGATAGCGGTAATTGTGATCATTTTGGCAAGAAGAAATCATTCCAGTTCATGTTTCAAAGTTGGCCAACATGTGGATGCGATGGATAGTAAGCAAATAATTGCCGTTGGTGAAGTTGATGGCAAATCTATCACTTCCAAGGCGATCTGGATGTAGCTATCTTTCCGAAGCGAAGCTGAGGAAAGATAGCGTATACATTCAGATCGCCGAGGAAGTGATGGTTTTGCCATCGCCTGAAACCAAAAGGTGATTATTTGCTTTATATTCTACATTGGAAACATTTCACTCGTAGCTAGGTCTACGAGAAAGACCTGTTTTTAATGTTTAGGCCTAGTACTAGACTTTGATCTACTTACCAACAATGCTATTCCAATAATTAACTCCATGAACATTCCATAGCTAGCAAGGCTATGGGTCTATATAAAATGAAAGTGAACTCCAACTCCAAGTCAGACTCCAAACAAATTGTAATTAATGATGATGAAACACTAAAACAGTTCAAAAGTCAACGTTCTAAAGTCTAAACGTCAAATAGAGTCATGTCAAGCGGTGTACGATACATACAGTGCATAGTACATGTACATATGTATTGTACGCATTACATTTGTAATCATCGCGCCACACATCCGCGGTTGCATTGAATTGACCGTGTAGTGTGTGGCTATTCAAATCCCGTATTAAATGCAGCGGACATACCGTACCCGGTACCTACAACGGCAGTGTTGGAGTCATACTTATATGGTGTGCTGAATAGTACGGAATTTGAATACACATTCTCCACAGCAATTCAATGCAACCGCGGGGTGTAGATAGTACGTTACCAATTATCTAGTAAGTGCAACGCACTTTCACCCAAGATATCTACATAGTGTAACGAAGTTTTCTTCTCCCATCAATGATGGGCGAAACTATGTTTCATCACGAGAAGAAAAGTTCGTTACACTGTGTAGATATTTTGGGTGAAAGTGCGTTGCACTCACTATGTAGTCGGTAAAAGTGCGTTGCACTGTGTAGATATTAAATTGTTCGCGCGCAAGTATACGCGTGCGCGCGTTAGTGCGCAGAAAGGTAGCGCGATGATGCGCAACGTTTGTGCGCGGCTACGCTTAATAGACAATGGTATAAGCGTCTTTGACTTTTAATCATAAATCTTGTTCATGTGCAGGATTGACGAAATTAAAATAAAAGACTCGATCAATTGCTCAAAATTCCAAACTGTTGAGCCCTTTGTGTTAGTTATAGGTCGTTTGTGATCAAAATAATTGATGTGGAATATAAAGCAAATAATCACCTTTTGGTTTCAGGCGATGGCAAACTATCACTTCCTCGGCGAATTGAATGTATACGCTATCTTTCCTCAGCTTCGCTTCGGAAAGATAGCTACATCTAGATCGCCTCGGAAGTGATAGTTTGTCCCATCACCTTCACCAACGGTAATTATTTGCCTAATACTGCAAGGTCCGCAGAAGACTGAATCTATAATGGACAATGAACAAAATCATACACCCAAGATCACGTGGTGCTAGCATGGCTATACTGTCATATTTAAACGGCCTGCGTTTGTTGTATAGGACTAGAATGTTTGTCCATGTACCCAAGTTTTAAAGCATTTGATGACTTATTATGCACCTTTGGCACGACATTGGTGTATTATTTGAATAGTCATTTCCATGGTACAGGATTGAGAGGATTAACGGCAAGCCATGGCATCTCCGCAGCATTTCAAGATGGGAAGAGGGCCGGGGAAGAGGGGATGAAAGAGGGGAAGTAGAGATTTCTGCGTGACTTTTCTCCGGGGGACTATCGTATCGTTTTAGCATGTACCGCTAGCGATGTCGGTATCACGGTGTACAGGGCAGGGTGTCAGAAAGCAACGGGCGGGTCGCTTGATTTGGGTAGGAAGTATATTTATAATCATAATCGGAAGAGTCGGTAGCTGCCTGTGAGGTAAACTAAAGTTCATGTCTTGTGTTAATGCACCCTGCTCAGGAACGCTCCTGTTCAACACCGTGACAACATTTTCATGAGTAAAGCCAGGGGTATAATACAGCATGACTTTGTACAGTGTAGCGATTACAGTGCTAACAGTGAATAAGTGCATCCAAAACGTTAAGCAGGTTAAGAGTTAAAGATGTGTTGGGTCTGATCTTTTCAAACTAAGTCACGTGAGATCATTCGGCATTGAAAGAAACAGCGACCATGTACCCATGCATGTTAATCAGAGGTACACATCTGAACCTGCGTAATGGGCCAACGTCAGATGCCGACGCAAACTCATACCCTTTCTCGAGCTATTTTTGCTCACTTTCTTACCACGAACATTCGTCAATAACCCTTTTTAGAACCAGGGAAATGTAGCCAAACATGCCAAGTTGCCAACTCTCTGCGGTTCGGGGCCATTTATAACCCGGCTCTGCTGTGGTTTAGTCACGCGCGCCCTCTCAAGTCACATGATGCGTCATCTTCCATCATTCATTGACCCTTCCTTTTCTCATAAAATCGACTCATTATTACAAAGTTCCAAAAAAGGCATTTAATTGTGTTCTTGAGCGAGTTATGATGCGCATATGATATATGGAATACCGCATTTGGAAAGGAAAAGGAGGCCAAGATATTTAGGGTTCAAAGTTGAGTCAATGTTAGTTATTTAAGAGTGAAATTATAATGAAACGGATGGGAGAAGGTGTAATTGACAGAGGAAAAGGGGGACGACGTAGTTTGGGTTCAAAGATGAGTACATGAGCACGGTGGTCAGACCGCCTTTATAAGCAGGTAATCCAATATCCTATAGAGGGCTTGGCCAAAATCCACGAACGCATTTAAAGGGGGAGGGGGCTAGCCTGAATGACGTTGAAGATCATGTAAGCGGCATATCCTTTGCTAATTTAAAGGGACGGTTCTGTCGTTGTTTTAGACTTAATTAATCTTTGAATGTTTGATCCACACTATGGGGACGAAGATCAAGTTAAACAAGGTGTAAACAAAATCATAAAACACAATTAAGCTTTGGAATGTCAGTAACAGTTTTCATGGCGTATTCATAATTTGTGGGAATAAACTATTGCAATTAGAACACGACGGCCTTTTCTGATCCGATTTTCTCAATCAAACTGAATACACAATGGAAGAAAAATACACTCAACCTAGATTATTTAGTTGTATTCTTTCTTCATCGCGGAATACGTTGGCATTAATTCCCCAGTTCCATAGAACGGTCCCTTTAAGTTACTGACGCTAGTGATGCTCAGGTCTATATTTGACCTAAAAAGAGAAACGTGGGAGTAGGAGGTCGATGCCAAACCAAAGGGAGTCTCGCCAATTTCATCGCAAATTAATGACCACGGTAATCATGCTGTCACCGTGACCGCAGGATTGCAGGCCAGGCGTGTGAAGTACAGCAGGGCATATATTTGCCCCTCCCCCTTCCCCAATAAAGTGGCAAATATAATTTTAAAAGAGGAATTATCGAGAGATACATAAAGTATACCCCTCATGAGAAATTAACTCTTAGCCACTGATGATACGCGCTTTATACTTCAACCTTTTCCGTTTTATTGGTCTTCTCCGAAATACGGCTAACGAGACGGCTGATGAGGCACGATATGAACGGAACCGATTTTAATCTGTAGATCACGCGATAAGGCAATGATAAGTTTACTAAACCCAATGAAATTACCATGGATACATACTAATATGATTTGTATAACATTGATTAGGCAATCCTTGTTAATCCCTTTTCAATTTCAGAGTACACATTACAAATCAGTATTATTGCAACAATATCATGGCGATTATAATGATAATACAGAGTGTTTACAAAAAAGCGGAACCCAACTTCCACCAGCAATATCTTATGTAGTGAACATAGTTATGTTTATTGCCATATATCATCGCAAAGATAATTTATTACTCTTTCATTTGATACCAGATTTGTAATAATTGAGCCTGTAGTTATCGAATTGCA
This sequence comes from Echinarachnius parma, assembly GCA_037951105.1. Classification (NCBI taxonomy): domain Eukaryota; kingdom Metazoa; phylum Echinodermata; class Echinoidea; order Clypeasteroida; family Echinarachniidae; genus Echinarachnius; species Echinarachnius parma. The sequence continues at coordinate 32,583 of JBAMJV010004866.1, read as the reverse complement.
AGCATTTTAAACGAGCAATGTTAAAATTGCTTTGCGCACAAGATTTAGATCTATTCATCAACACGGTATGATGGTCATTCATTGAAACCTCTCCTTGTGTTCGTTTGTCTTGTAATCCTTTTGTTCCGTAAATAAATGAACATGGAGATACTTTTAAAATCAGTTCCTTGCCTGACCATGCAACTAACCACTGAACACGAGCACAAACATGTGCGGACAGACATGGGGGTCATGTGGAAGGACATTGGGGATGATTATGGACCATGAACTCTTCTCAAAGTTGAATAAAATGTAAAACTATGAATCAAGAAACAATATGAAATGTTGACTTTGGCTATTGTTTCATTCTTTACATTGCATTTAACAATTACTTTCTACTCTTGTGCGCTTTTTACATAACCCTTTTTAAACAGGTTTTATTCAATCATGCATGACGTTATCACAACATATTTCGTATCAAACGAAAGAGTATGAATTAACCTTTGATATGACATATTGCAATAAATATAATTATGTTTATTAAATAAAATATTGCGGGTGGAAGTTGGGTTCCGCTTTTTTATAAACACCCTGTATATACTGTTGCAATAGGGATAATCATTAATAGTGACATTGTTGCTCATACTCTATATAAATCTAACATATATATTATATTATTTTTGCATTTAATTAAATTTTGTGATAATATGTTCCTTTTAGTGAGATTGTATTTAATATGAAATCAGAAATGATTTACTAGTTTCATCGCAATGACGGAGAGGATCCAATTAATTCAGCTCTCTTGACGTTGAGGACGATTATAATTTCCACAACCTCATTATAGATTTCTTATTATACAAATGATGCACAGGCATGAGTGGATCGGTACGAATTGGATGCACGAGTTTAACTTTGGTATGGTTTAAACCCACGAGCGCAGCGAGTGGGTTTTAGACCATTTCCAAAGTTAAAAGAGTGCATACAATTCTTACCGATCCACGAAATATGCCTGTGCAGCATTTGTTTTATAAAATGGGCGCGAAAAAATGTGAAAATCAGACTTTTTCCCAGTAATGGCTAAATTGGCTAAATTTACCGACCCATGGCTTCAAAAGTACCGACCCATGGCTTCAAAAGTACCGACCCATGGCTGCAAAAGTACCGACCCATGGCTGGGAAAAAATTTGATTTCACATTTCAATTTTTTTTTTTTTTTATTATAAAATTTTGTTTATATTAATTTAAAAAAAAAAAATGAAAAAAAAAAAATCAGATTTCAAATTTTTTTTTTTTTTTAAATATTTATATCAATTTATATCAATTTTAACAGAAATATTTTTTTAAATGATAATTTTTTTTTTTTTTTTTTTTAAATCCACAAAATACCCCTGTGCAACATTAGTTTTTTATAAAATAAGCGAAAAAAAAATGAAAATCAAACTAAAGTGAGCCATGTATCAGTAAAAAACTTTTACATGCTAATTGACCAATCAGAATGCAGGGATTCTTCTACCCATTTTATAACAAATCTTGTCACATGGATCGACGTCAATAATTGTTCCCATATAACGAAGTTAGAATAAGTAACGAGTGTTAGGTCACAATCTTAAAAAAGCGATGACATACGTTTGAAAAGAAGTCGGAGAAATAAATTTTGAAAATAAAGATTAAAGATTCAATGGGAATAATCAGTTCACCGGATAATTGTTTACTATTCTAGCTTCAGAAACCTTTCAGTGAAAGGTGACACCATCATTTAAAAACAATGAATTCAAACGATTTTGATCACCCTTTCCTAGTATGATTAATTGTTTGTATTAAAAAGTTCAAGTTGTGATTGGAATCACAATGTATTATATACACGGAAGACATTTGCTTTCACATACACGATTTGTTTGTTGATACTGCAACCGTTCCTTACATTATTTTTCTTAAACTGTATATATATCCATTAAAGTTACTACTAACGTTATCTATCAATTTCTGAAATATTTTCCTTCCTTTCTCGCTGAAAACATCTCTTAAGCGCCATCTTAGCCACAATAGAACCAGATCCCTTAAACACCCACATTAGGTTACTTGCCCTTTCTCCAACCGGAAGTGTTCAGTCTAAAATGAGCGGAACTGTTATGTTATAAATACTTAGGGCGTAGTTAACTGTTTAAGAGGGTACCCAGGGGTTTTCGCATTTGCTTTGTCGACAGTTGCTCCTGTTTGATTTGTTCTTCTTTAACCCTAAAAAGGCCGGGCTATTTTAGGTCTTCCTACGGCCGGGGGGGGGGGGGGGGGCATTATGGCCCCCCCTTATGATCTCGGCCGCGGAGCGGCCGATTGCCTTGAAAATTTGCATGCATGATAAGTGAAGTGTATAGAATACAATGGTCATTTTAATTTTTTGAAAAATGTATTAATTTGCATATTTATGATAATTTATGCAAATAAGGTCATAAAATTCATATTTTTACCCATAAATCATATATTCTTCATAATTAAACTCTGGTTTTCACTACATATATTCTTTAGAGCATTTGGAATAATAATACGACCAAAAAATTTGAAAGAGCCAGGTTCTTCCTTATGTTTTTTATTGTTTTTATAATTTCTTATGTATTTCTTTGTTTTTTAATATAAACTATAATTCAACTATTTTGAACCCCAAAACAAAAATATAAAATGTAAACAATACCAAATAACCAATGATATACCTCCTTTTACGAAAAACTGATATTTCCATATGTTTTGTACACAAATCACGAAATTGAGCGATTTTCGGGCTGACATGCATAGACAAAAGGTCACGTGACTTCGTAACGGTAGGTCCGATTTTCAAAATGTTTGTTTTAAAATATGCGCAAGACCCAAAAGAAAAAGGTCACCAAGCAACGGCGCGTCATCTTACCGCGTTTTGGAGCAATACAAACAATCGCGGAGGGGGAGGGGGGGGGGGGCATTATGGCCCCACCCCCGGCCTTAATAGGGATAAACCAACAGAGATTTCTAACAACAAACACAACCGTTACACTGACCGTATAACTCAAAAACCAAACTCTAACGCTAACTTTGACTTAAACGCTTACATGGTGGTAAATACTTCGAACAATTATTGCCGGAACAAATGTCTTGTCAAAATGGCCAGGAGGCAACTGTCCCCGTCTCATGTTGGAGAAAAAAATGAACTAATTAATTCAAAACAACGTTTCTTCTTATTTACGAGGAGGGGTTGGGGGGAATGCTGCCACTTCATTGCTTTATATTACAAATCCAATGGGATGTCATCTGAACCCCATAATTATAAATTCTGCCCGTTCTTTCGTTTATTTTTAATGCATTGTCCGTTGTCATGATTTGTAATGTTCCTTTTTGCGACTCATTATATACCATACTACATGTACTACAAAAGCAATGTTGATCTGAGATTCTGATCAAGAAATATATACATCAAGAATAACCCATGCAGTTACTTATAAGAAAGCGTTCGATGTTCGTTATGCAATACAGACAGAAGCCTGTACAATCAGTTCAATCTGCGAAGGAATAACAACCTCTTTTTGAAAAACTAGGGTATTTGGAAGGGTCATCTATCTGGGTCATTTTGATCCCCTTTGGGCCATGAATGAAGGACTCGTAATGATTGGGCCATTCATAATTGAAAGTGTCAGCCTAAAATTCATACTTCCTTGATTATGCCCGGCAAAACTATAGTCTGTAACTGAAATCAACTTAGAATGGACAAATAGAGAAAGGGTGTCAATTGTCAAAGCAAGGACCTTCTAGGCACATGGTCAAGCAAGGCCACCTTGGTCAAAATCAAACGTCTGCGTCATATTTCCAAAGGCAAAGAAGAAAACAAAAAACAAAAGACAAAAAGAAAGAAGAACATATCTTGGTTCAAATCAATGAGGTCGACCTGTATAATATCGCCATCTTTCATAAAAATTATAATTTTCCTTTCACCCCTGCTTACGTGAGAGGGGAGGGGTCCTATTTTTAGTGCTCACATCTTTCAGCAGGAATTCTCAACGTTGCTTTAAAATGTGATCCTATGTTATTTTAGTCAGTGGACAATTTAATCCTAGATTAGATTAAATCCGGTGTTAAGAGTTTGACAGAGGAGCTTGAATCCAAGGCTCTCGCAATTTGTTTTAAAATCCGCATCAGGATAGATATTACTCATGGGATGAATATAATTCTTAGTCATGTAAGTAGGGTAAGGAAATGGTTAGTGCATGTTTATAACTACATATATGAATTTCTTTTGTAACCAGTTCACATGAATGTTAAACTTTGTTGGAAGGTAAATCTTTGAAAGGTGGACGATGTAGAATCGCATTGCACATGTATTATACAGGGTGGCCAAAAAAAAAACGGAACGGGGCACTTCCCAAAATATAGTAACAAATGTATTGTGTCTATCGGTTAGGATGTCTTTTCAAATGAACAACGATACCAAGTACAGTCAATTTGGTCGTGTAGTTTTTGTTTTAGGGCGCTGTGAGTCACACCATGTCAGGTTCTCTTTTTTGTCAATTTATACCGAGCCAGTGCTTGATACATCGCACGTACCGCCTTTCATAGCGTTTAACAAGGCGCGCCATTGTCAGTGTGCACTCAGCCGTGTACGGAGAGAATGGGCATGGTCGGTCGATGGTATTGCGGGCAGTAGAGCAATTTAACTGGCATTGACTAGGTAAAAATTGACAAAAATTGGCATCTGACATGGTCTCACTCACAGCGTCCTAAAACAAAAACTACACGACCAAAATTACTGTTCTTGGTATCGTTTTTCATTGGAAAAGACACCCTATCCGTGGGACATAAATATGTTGGTACTATATTTTGGGAAGTGCCCCGTTCTGTTTTTTGGGCCACCCTGTATAAGAGGGGATCGTAGTCACGTATACGTACGTAACGGTGTTGTAATCAAAAGGCTTGTGGAAGTCTATAAATATCAACGCTCAAGATGTCAAATGTTCAAGCAATTAATGAACTTTCTATAAATAGTCTCATAAAATACAAATAGAAGAAATCTGAGTGGCTAAAATGGATAGCACTAGAACGTTGCTACTAAATTTATTCGACCTAATTAGCCTATTCCTTCCGGCGTTATTGCTTGCTAACGTCAATGTTATGGCTCAGCCCATGCACTTTGATTGTGTCCGATGGTCACATGTTATGATTAAAGGGATCTAGTAACATTGTCCAAATCCTCAATCCAATTAGCCTTTAGTCAAGGCTCTATATGGCTTGGAGATTCTCTATGCGATCACGAGCTAGCTAGCTGTAAGAGAGATATATTAAACTGGCTCCCATATACTGGCGCGCTCAAATTCGGCATATCGCGGTTAGTACACTGCCGGTAGAACCTGCCAGACAGCACGATGCCTATCGGATAGGCTACAATCCAATTGGAATTCTAGCGGTTCCCTTGCTGTATTTGTATCAACAATAAAATCATGGGACATGTTTCGGTTTTTCAAATTTCCCTTTCGTTAAAATGATATGTACCATTGAAGTGTTCAGATGTTGAATAATCCACTGGATCGTCAAAACCGTGTACAAAGTGAGTCCAATGAGTTAGTGAATATCACTTTGCTTTTTTGCTCATTACTCATATAACGTCCATTTAACTTGAAATTTTCACACAACACCCAGTGGACATATCAGATAACAACAATATACATTTTATCAACCACTCATCACTTTTTGCACATGTCAACAAAGTTACTAGATTCTTTTAAAAAGCCAATGTCATTACTATGGCACGGTACTAAAAAGGTTTGAAAGGAGAATATCTGACACAGGCTGAAGCAACGGTTCAACTAAAAGCCATATCATTCATTAAACCAAAAAAGGGGGGGGGGGGGGGGTGGCAATAGAAGCGCCTCCTAATAAAACTCATGCCCCCCTGCATACCTCCATTGAGGGCAAACAAATATATATATATATACTTATATCGCTATATTTATTTTTGGCTCGAGATGCCTCCGTTATGGGAAATCCTCCCCCCCCCCTTCCTCATTGGTCCCCACATTTGATTTGACCCTGACTACGCCATTGCACATTCTAATTAACCACATCTAAGACATAATTAGAAAGAGAGTGTGTCAAAGCATAGACTTACTAAGTCTATGGTCAAAGCAAAGACAGGAGCACCTTGGTCAAATTCACATCAGTTCGAGGTCGACATGTAGTCACGAGTCTGTTAACAGCCCCCTAAATATATCCGGCTTCAGGGGAAGGAGCGTCTCGGATTTAGTGCTATGAGGGTAGGCACTAGAACCTACATCTGGACTTGAGCTGTACTCCCTGTACTGCAGGGTACTGTTATGCCTATAGTAGTAGTAGTGGTGGTAATAGTGGTGGTAGTTATATTAATAGTAGTATAGTAGTAGTAGTAGTAGTAGTAGTAGTAGTAGTAGTAGTAGTAGTAGTAGTAGTAGTAGTAGTAGTAGTAGTAGTAGTAGTAGTAGTAGTAGTAGTAGTAGTAGTAGTAGTAGTAGTAGTAGTAGTAGTAGTAGTAGTAGTAGTAGTAGTAGTAGTAGTAGTAGTAGTAGTAGTAGTAGTAGTAGTAGTAGTAGTAGTAGTAGTAGTAGTAGTAGTAGTAGTAGTAGTAGTAGTAGTAGTAGTAGTAGTAGTAGTAGTAGTAGTAGTAGTAGTAGTAGTAGTAGTAGTAGTAGTAGTAGTAGTAGTAGTAGTAGTAGTAGTCAGGGGCGTAGACAACGGGGGGGATGAGGGGGATGCATCCCCCCCACCTCACAAGGTGGGGGGGATGGCATGTACAATCATCCCCCCCAGGTTTTAGGGAAGGATATATATTTTTGTGTGTGTATCTGTATACGAGTGGGAAAGAAAACATTAGTTGTACGAGCTAAGATGTGTTAATTCTAGCGTTAACAAAGTGATTTATACTTCCATTTTCAATTTTCGCTGCGCGCTTCGCGCGCGGACAGATTACCTCAGTTTGTTGTGTAACTTGCGTAATACGGTATGGTCTGGGGTGAGTATTATTTTCTGTATACCGGGCCACGTATAGATCCAGTGTAGGCTGGTATTGATATGGCTGCTTATGTGACACACACCCCAATTCAAGTATATTATATAACTGAAAAATCTTCTCCGTGGGAGGGGGATACACCCTCCTAAACCCTCCCTATTTACTACCTCTGACCCAGCGCTCGGGAGTCTCGCCCCTCGATTGGGACTCATTCTTGGCAATAGGCTAAGTTGTGAGATCATACATAATGTGGAATATGTGATGTTGGAACCGTGTATGACGCTAAATATAAATACAATTGTTGTGTTTGTGTTGGGGTGCATGTTGATTAGTGTGTAAATTCTTGTTTTCTTCGTGAAAATATGTTTAAAATTTCTGATTGTTCAAATCATAACACGCTTTCCTAGATACAGTCATTTTAAGCGCGAATTTCCTATCTAGATGGGCACCAGATTGCACAATTTCAAGTCCAAAAATGCAAAAGCTCCCTACCGTGGGAGGGGGTACACCCCCCTCCCACACCCTCCCCCCGCTCAGTCACTTCGCTCCCTCGGGCTTGGTCGCTTCGCTCCTTGCAATGTCTCACTCTCACAAGTTGGCAGCACTGTGAGTGTGGTTGGGCATGAGCCCCTACACACACACAATCGTGAGCCCCCATAGGTTTTGCCATCCCCCATCAACAACTGCTTCCGGCCCGCCTGGTCACGACTATCTACCCCCCCCCCCCCCCAGTGGCAGATATACGGGGGGGGGGGGGGGGTAGGGGGTTTAACCCCCCCCCCCCCTCTCCCCCCTTGGGCTTCAAAGTGATGTGGAAAAAGGTATGAAACAAAATCACTGCTTCGCGGCGCGTGAACGATGCTCCGCATCGTCGTTGGGTCAACCCCCCCCCCCCCCCCCCCCCCCCACCTTAGCAAAGAGATATCACTTACGGGGGTTAAAAAAGCACCCAAAAAAAATCGCCGCTTTGCGGGCGTGGATGATGCTCCGCATCGTCATTGGGTCAAACCCCCCTTAGCAAAAAAATAGATCCGTCCATGCCCCCTCTCCCCCCCCCCCCCCCCCCCCCCATTCTGAGCCACTGAGAGGCCTTTCAAGCAAATTTCCTCGGTCTCGAACAATTTGGGAAGGCGGTCTCGGGCGCGAAAAAAAATTGGTCTCGGTCCGTTGAACGGCAAATCATCCCCCCCAGGTGTAAGAACGTGTCTACGCCACTGGTAGTAGTAGTAGTAGTAGTAGTAGTAGTAGTAGTAGTAGTAGTAGTAGTAGTAGTAGTAGTAGTAGTAGTAGTAGTAGTAGTAGTCAGTAGTAGTAGTAGTAGTAGCAACAGCAGTATCAGTATCAATAGCAGCAATATTATCAGTATCAGTAGCAAAAGCAGCAATTCGTACTTTCTACTTCTGGGCCGCTCCTCCCCTTCTCCTTTTCCTGTAACATTGACTCCACGATACAGTTCATGAACTGGCCTAATTACAACTAGGAGAGAAGCTTACCTTGGGAATTTCCTATGAAGTTGTTTGTCGTCAAACTCATAATTTTCTTAATCTTCTTAAAGGGACTGTCCCCCCTTTTACAAATCGTCTGAACAGTTTCCAGTTGACGGATGGGGATGAATGTAACACGCACACACACAATCAGATCGAACAGCCCTGTAATTTGGATTATACGAATGAAAAACGAATGCGTCCCTATATCGGTCAATAAAGGAGTTTAACTGATTTAGCATAATATTACAACAATATTTAGAACTCTCCTAGAAAGAATACCAACAGTTCTTTTCAGAACTACACCAACAGTCCTTTCTAGGACTACCATAGTCCTTTTCAGGGCTTACCAATCCACCCATCTCACATGGTGTACCCGTAAACCACACGTAGTATTATAATATTGTACTTATTCTTGTAAAGGTATTGTGAAGCCGACATTTGTAAAGGTATGTCACGGAAAAAGATCTAAAAAAATGAAGAATATATAATTACATGTAGTCAGTTTAAGTGAGGTTTGGTTATTTTGATTAGTAATCGCTTACCCATTGTTATTTGTGCGCGGGTCACGTAGCTAGCAAAGGTCACATAGGGTCACGCATAGCGCTGTGGCAATCCGTGGAATCCGTGAGCGAACTTTCTCGACGGGTGAATACACGTATAATGCACAATTAACCGTTGGACGATGGTTTATTAGATTTAGGTCTATAACTCCACGAAAAAGATATTTCTTCTTCTTCTTCTTCTTCTTCTTCTTCTTCTTCTTCTTCTTTTTCATTTAACTCTTTGTTTTCTCCTTCTCCCTCTCTCCTTCAACGTATGACCATCTTCTGAAGCAGGTCGTGAACTGCGGTGACTCTCTCATCACCTAGGGAATTTCCGATAAAGTTGTGAAACTTGTGTAAGGTGTCTGTCACCCGATTGGTCAAAAGTGACTAATACTATACCGATTTGCTGACTGACACGACCTAGGGGTGACAGGGTGGTGGGAAGTTAGGTCGATGGTGGATGATACAATCACTTGCGTCATTAATCAATTACACTATTTTGTTCTCTAACATGCACACAGGTATGTATGCGTTTATATGCCATTCATGATATAATTATGTCGTGTTACAAATCAGTTAAGTGATATTTATATTGTATATGAGTAACGATACTTAAAAGAAAAACGGATTTTCTTAAACTTTCAATAAACTGGTAAATTGTATTCAAATTCATTTCATGTGGATTTGTCAATTAAGGGCCATAGGGCCTACTGGCAATTTGTGCGAATGTACCTCATATATAATTCCCTTTCACAAAAGTATACACAACTAAAATTGTAAGAGTTAAGAAGTGAGTGCGTGCATGCAGCATCATGAATGTTTGCTATACGTTGAGCGATATAGGGTGGCTGTCTTCTTAGCCTTGATAGTCACTCAATAACATAATTTACCCTGAAATGCATCGTCTAGACTTTCATTGGAGACGTTTATTCTCTTAACGCTTAACCTGTTCGCTACTAGATTTGGCAATCCCAATAGTTAATACAGGACCCACCATGTTTCTGTAGGCAAGGAGTGAACATGTTCAAAACATATTTATTTCATTAAAATATGTATACAAATCATGAAACGTGTGGTACGAATGCACTTCATGCACTGTAAGTTTTAAATTCCCTCCTGTCGTATCCTTCCATCTTAATCTACAAATCCCTCTTTAAATCTGGAAAGCCCCAACCTCTGCCTCCTGAAATGAATGGATAATCCATAGTCTTGACACATTGACTCGCTCCCAGTTTAACCTTTTCACCTTTAACTTCCAGAATACTAACCCGAATGTAATATACGTATATAGTCTATATAATAATTAACAAGTAATCATTATGTTTTATGTTTTATGTTATTATAAAGGTAAAGGTAAATAATGTGATTCTAATTACCTCTCCACAATCTAACAACCGGAATATGGTAATAAAGACACATAGAGTGGCGTTAGTTTTCAGCATTGAAGAATTCAGTATTTCGTATTATTAAATTGTGTACATTAACATGATGAACAATAAGCTCTGTCTATTAAAACACACGTCATGGACTTCTCCCATTTCATAATATGTTGTACCTCAAATTATTGAAACTGTTCATTCTAGTATTGTGATAATATACAGGGGTATATATGAATTATTGCATAGTGGTCTACTCAACTAGAGCGCACACTTTATTGCCTGCATCAAAATAATATGTGACATTTACAAAAGAGAAATTTATACGGGGTACTTTGGTGACAAAGAAAAAACAGATTTGGCAGGAAGGCTACGTACATGTAGTTCCATAACGATTTGAATAAAAATAGAAGTTTAAAAGTGATTGTGCGGCGACTTCCCGTACGCAGATCCTGCAAGGAACCTTGGGATACCCCTCACGGGATTCGCTAGAGATTTTCCCGCCAAGATAGAAATCCCCTTTTGACGTCAGCTTCCTTCCAACAATGCCGTTTGCTTATTAAATGTCATAGCGAGTGATAAACCCGCCCATCTTCGACCAATAACATAACCCGGGTCAACCTGGCCGGGAAGGGGCAGTAAGGCAGAGAGAGGGTTAAACAGTAGGAGGGACGGGTATCCTGGATCATGTGCAATAATATCTTGTATCTTGTTGTCCCCCATTTGGACGATAAGTACCATTTCCGAGTATATGATTAAAGTGACGTCATTTGGTGTTATACCATCTTTCCTTCTGTCAGCACATAATGATTGGCAACGGAGCATCGTAAAGATGATAATTATCATATCCTATAATAACATTCACCGTATTTTGTTGTCAATCGGCTGCAAATTTGTTTACGTCAAATATGAACTCGATGCTCTTTAACCTATTAACTTATCGCTGACAATGCTTATTAGCACTTTCCCCCAACGTCATCGTAATATCAACTTATCGTCTCTTATATGGGAGAGGAGTAGCGTGGTCGGACTGATTGTGGGACGCCTTATGTATTTCTTTATTTTTACGCAGGTTTCCTCTTATTTTTCATTGTTTTGGCAAATTACTGGGGCACTTACCCCCGTGTCCCACATGTAGCTACGACACTGTGGGGGAGTCAACTCTCCCCGGCCGCTTGATACTGGTCTGAATGATGATGAACACTATGACGACGACGACGATGATGATGATGATGATGATGATGATGATAATGATGATGATGATGATGATGGAGCTCGTGGTGGTGGTAGTGCATGGTGATTACATTTTTTTTATATTTATGCAAAAATAACCTGATATAAATATGTACATTTTTATTTTTAAATGATGTTAAAAGATGACAAAATGGTGATAATGATAATATAGATAAATCATTTAACACAAAAACAATATAAACCTTCATAAAACATATACAGATTCCTAATTTCTCCCTATCTTCCTAATCCTATGCAGGTTTGGCCTACTCCATCCTGGCCGGTCTGCCTGCCGTGTACGGTCTCTACACCACCTTCTTCCCCGTTCTCATCTACTTCTTCATGGGCACCTCCAAACATCTGTCAATGGGTAAGCAACTAATATCGCCTTCATCCATATACCCCCCCCCCTCCCCTTTGACCAGAAAATTACTGTGTTTTTTTTTTTTGGGGGGGGGGGGGGTTAACCCCCAATCCCCCCCCCCCCCCCTTTACCACTTGTAGCTGGTCTCGAGACCACGTATGAAAGCCGCGCATCTATTATATAGGACCCTTATAGGAGCGCCTGTGCAATACAATGAAAGTCGACCGAAGCGCCTGAGCTTTCATTCATAATAGCACAATCATCATCAGAGGCATACGTGACAAAATAACAACTTTATGAATAACGTGGACGATGTAATGGATCCTAAATAAAGAGAGATAGTTTTCATCAAAATTGGAAAATTGATAGCCTAAAATTAAACAAAAGTTTCATGGAATTACTCATTGTGTCTTCTGTCAGACGTTCGTCTCTTGAGATGTTGTTTGTTGAACAAATAGAAATGTGAACCATTATGACTCAAGTCACATACTTAACTAAAGCTATATTTAGAATAAACTCACGTTGATATTAATCAATGCCGTCCTACAAAATCATCAGGGAAAGTGGAAGGTCACCCAGGTCATAATTCCTTAAGTCTGTTTTAGGAGGAAACAAGATGTGTGTTTTTTTTTAGAATTATGTCAACCGGTTGCCAAAGGCTGACATTTACCAAATTATTGACCAATCAGGAAACGTTATAATTAGCAAACGTTTGCGAGTTGCCATAACATTAGCCTTTTGACAAGGCCTCGCGTCTGAGCTGCATGAATACATGGCAGGAGCAACTGGCAAACGGACTATCACACGAGCAGCTGCACGGCTGCATCCTCCTCCAGTACGCGCCTTTATTCTTGCACCAGTCGTTTCCGAAATTCATCATGTTCATACACGAGTCTTTGTCAAAAAGCTACCATAACATAAACGTTAACTCATGCCAAGGACATTGCAGATCTATCGGCAATGTTATGTATGTATAAATGTTTAAATTGCACACCTAGGATCGTAAGAGTTAACTATGACAGTTAACAATATTGTATGACAGTATGACATTTTTTCTGACGTTTCAAACCTTGTTTGTTGGATTTTCAAATGTCACCATTGTTTTGTTAAACTGCCCCTTAAAATAATAGTATTGCGAGTATTGCCTCACTAAGAACTCGGAATCAAATCTAATTGTATCAAATAAATCCAATTGTATCAAACCATATGAAAATTAGCAAATCAATCAATCAATCAATCAATCAATCAATCAATCAACCGATTCCCCATCTCTCAGGTACATTCGCCGTGGTGAGTCTGATGTGCAGGGAGACGGTTAACCGGGTGTTGATGGAGCGGTTTCCTGAGGCAGCCTCTATGCAGGTCAACCCGCATGCCGGTCACCAGCCCCACTCTTTTCCGGACTTTACGGATCCGTACCCGCAAGGAGCCGGTCAAGATGCTACGTTCTTTCAGGTATGAAACGTCGAGACGGCCGTTTTTTGAATGAGAACTGAATTTGCTCTTGTCCACTGTAAAATGAGAGGACAAATCACACAAAATATTTGGGTGTGAGTGTTCTCTTATACTAATTAAATTCCATAAATTATTATATTAATGCATTGTCGAAAAGATAAATGATGCAATTTTTTTTATCGTGTCAAGTAATTGGTTACAATGAAAGAAGTCTCCTCATGTATTAGCTTATGATCTCATGGACTTATTCATAACTCGACGTTCATTGACCCTATCAGGACTTTCATCAGCTTTCATCAGACTTTCATGATCGAATGGCGACCAAATTTAGTACCCTTCATATCATTCATAAAACTCCACGATCTATTAGTTCCATTTAATGATATCTGATAATGTCTATATTTTCACTCGTCCAGGACCAAGGGTTTTATGACCCGACGTTCCAGGACCCAGCGATCGTCGACCCCTTCCACCAGCAACTGAACAGCACGGGAGGGTTGTCGACCACCATGGTCACGCCAGGCGGGATCAATCTGGAGGACGAAAGAGTGAAGATCCACGTCGCGCTATGTCTCATCGTCGGGATCCTGCAGGTAACGTATACCTTGTCTTTGATTTCCCCAATACGGACACGATTATATCCCTAATGATTAAGACGAGGATCGAGATCGCTCATTCAGATTGAAACAATAATAGAAAGTATAATATTGACACTGTCGCTGAAAGTTATGAATGTAAAGATTAACTTGTTTTACTTAAATATGTAATTAAATGAATCTAATTCTGTGTACGCTACTTTAAAAATGTGATTTGCTAAAACTAAAGATGGATATAAACTCATCAATGTACATTTTTAAAATGTTAAAGAACACTAAAACATGACATCACAAATGTTAACATTAAATATGAGGACCGTTAGGCAATTGTGCTAGTGTTGCCGATAGAGTGCATCTGAAAGGGGACATAAACTCTAGTGAAACAATTTTTTAATAATTCCTATTATATTGATCACTCCATTCGTAACCCATGCATAAAATAATTATTATTGTTGTCATGCCAGTTATGGTAATAGTGACCCTTTAATGTCCTATTTATGGCAACATGTTTAATCCATTGACAAATAATACTCTGTTAATTGATACTGTCGCACCACTAGTCTCATTGTCTCTTCCAAATCAATGTTGAACCCTTGCAGATCTTGATGGGAATATGTCGGTGCGGTTTTGTGACTGTCTATCTCTCCGAAGCTCTTGTTCGTGCCTTCACCACCGGAGCAGCCTTCCACGTTCTTACGAGTCAGGTCCCCTCTGCCCTAGGTATCGGGGTCCCACCTCGCCCATTGGATGAATCAGCCCCCGAAATCATCTACGTGAGTATGACTCTCCCGGACGAGCCTCCATATGTAACGGAACGCAAGAACGAAGCCTTGTTTAATGGTTGACTGTTTGTAGTGCTGCAATTTCCTTTTTTTGTTAAACATTGCAGAATAGTATGTATGCAATGATGTAGCAGTACACATCCCTTTTCACATTACTAAAAAAAGTAATCTCTTATCACGTGACTTTCGATTTATAAACATTGAAGACTCATGCATGTTCTAGAAGTCGATTCTAGAAATGGCGATTATAATTTGTTTTCATTATATAACAAAAAAGTACTGATAATATGATGTTCTTCCTAGTGTGTATGTGGTAAGTGTTGAATACCAAAGGTCATCTCTCTTGCCATTCCAAAGTAATACTCTCATCATTGTCAAATTTAAAAGCATACAAATTGGAATAATTATTTCGAATTAGTTTATGATTAATGTTGCGATTAAAGTTTAATCTCAGAAAATTATACATTAACTTTGTTGTGATGTCATTGTAAATACCATGAAATCAACGGATTTAAACGTCATATTTCAATCAGTTAACAACAACTAATCAGTTGATCAGCTCATATTTCATGAATTTTACTATTTGGATTAGGTATTTATAATAGGCCTATATTGCCATAACCACAAACTTAGCTAATCGTCTTGTATTTTATCCATAAATGTGTATAATAGACCTATTTATTTGACAATATATGAAATGTGCGTGGACATAATAATCATGATCACATTTCAAATACAGTAATCGGCTGATATTTGTCATGAACTGATAACGAAAGCTCATTGGCAATGGTATGATTAGAAATGATCGAATTTCAAGAAAGGGATTAAGTATCACGACACGACGACTGTGTATGATTAACTATGTCACGAAAGCTCAGTAGGCCTATTTCAGGAAAAGTAGGTTTTAATATGTCATTTGATGTCGTTGATACTGAAGCTATCGATGAACTGATCGTGCAATCATATTTAATTACGATGTTGTCAACAAAACAAATTGACTCTCCGAATTAAAGGGACTTAGTAACATTGTCCAAATCCTCAAAATCCAATTGGAATTCTAGCAACCACTCATCACTTTTTGCACATGTCAACAAAGTTACTGAACCCACAGTTTAGAAGTGATCGTCGAAAGACTAGCCTTGTTGAATACTAGTTTAAAGCATTTAAGTTACCTGGTTACATCAATAAAGCTGACCATAAAGACCACATTTTCTGCGCATCTTAGGAGGACTCAGTGAAATAATAAACTGTTACATGTATTACAGTATAATGTTAACACTATATCGAAGATTTCCTGACCTTAAAGGCACATTTTATTTAGTTTCTTCAGTGGACATATATCTTATACAAATACTTGACTCTAACTATTTAATTAATACTAAAATAAAGAACAAACTCTAAATCATTGTATTGTGTTTTCAGGTCTGGCGCCATCTCATGACCAATCTGGGCAGCAGTAACGGAGCAACTATCATCATCTTCCTCATCTCCTTCGTTTCCATCTTCCTCACCAAGGAGCTTCTTGAGAGGTTCAAGCACAAGATCAAGATCAACATCCCCATCGAACTCATTGTGGTAAGACATATCAACATCCCCATCGAACTCATTGTGGTAAGACACTATCAACATCCCCATCGAACTCATTGTGGTAAGACACTATCAACATCCCCATCGAACTCATCGTGGTAAGACACTATCAACATACCCGTCGAACTCATTGTTGTAAGAAATTATAAACTTTGATGAGGACAACGATGATGAAAATAACACACGAAACATAAACAATCTAAACAGCAAAGTACAAGACGTTATGATAATGATGATGTAACATCCCCCTCGATTTCGTCTAAAAATGTGAACTTTGATGGAATAACAATGACCAATTTTGAAAACTTGTAACATTAAATAAATCGAACAACAATATTACGGCTAATAATAATGTTACATTTGTTTCAATTGCAAAAATAAAATGCAAAGGCCTACTTGAACAAAATTTCATAGGGAAAATATAAACGATTAACAGCAAAAACCATAATACTCGTTCGATCAACAATGAGCTTAACATTGGATCATACCCTATATGGGAAAGCGTAATCGCTTTGATATTTCTAATCGCCACGCGACAAAGCGACATAGCCTGCGTTTGTAATACTGTCGTCTGCTTGTTTTGTCATGTTTGTACGCTACGTATGTTACTCGTCACCTGTCGTCTGCACAAACGTACAGCAGAGTTATTGTCATTTTATTTATCCGAAGCCCTTGCACCGGAAAGAAAGTATTGCCAGCCAATAATCACCTTAAACATTTTAATTTTGCATGACGGCAACATTGGTCAAGACTTCGCATGGTTTGTGATGTGTCATCAAGCGGTTAGACTGCCAGTTCCGGATCCGTTAGCTGCTTTTTTCAACAGTTGTTTTTATTATTTAAGTATTTGGAAAAACGCGATTTATATGATTGTTTTCCTTTGAACTAATGTATTCATTTGTCACTTATAAATAAGCCTTGAATATAAGCCTTCACATAGTTTTCTCATCACCGTATTGCATTTTTGATAATATTATTTCATTTATAAACAAGCGGATGTATCGCAATCTGATAAGATCATCAACTTCGTTAGAGAGTGAACTAGTTTCTTTATTTTTGTTCTCATTTCTTCGTCCTTATGTCATACTCTTGTGTCCTCTGCTCTTAGTTCTATTGGTAAATTCGATTCCCTTAAAAGCAATTCACTCTTTAAACACTTGTTAATCTATAACATTTATTTAATATCAATTTGTCAAATCATGCTATATCTGAAGCGCCCTCAACCTTAATTACGTCGATATCACATCTAAATCATGAATGAAATATAACAGTCCTTACATATGATATCTATTGAATTGCTGGTATAAATATTTAAATCAAAACTAACAAGACAATATGAAGAAATGTTTCCGATGTTAATCAAGTGCAATGAATTCCGTTTGATTCTGCCCAGGTCGCGATCTCCATCATCGTGTCCAAGTTTGCCTACATGCACACCAAATTCGGCGTCGATACCATTTTTGAAATCAAGACTGGGTAAGTTCGTTTTCAGTTCTGTTTCCTTGTAACTGACCATGATTAAAGTTCGAGGTAATATATATACTATACTTGTTTAAAATTAAATTATATTAATCAGTTTATGGTACATGTTGACGTGTGCTCCTTGTACAGTAATAAGATTTACAGTAGTGACTGATAAAACTACATCTAAATATACATTATAAATACTAGTAAATATTTTAAAACATATAATTCTCACGTGAGAGTCAAATCAATCAATCATCAAATTCATTTAAGCAATGATCATATTCTCTCCACAGATTCCCAGCCCCAAGGATCCCTTCGTTGTTCTCTACTCTCTTCGGATCGCTGATCGGCGACAGTTTCGCCATCGCCATCGTCGCTTTTGCTCTGTCTGTCTCCCTCTCCAAGACCTTCGCCACCCGAAACAACTACGAAATCGACGCAAACCAGGTATAAAAGCATTTGATATGGTTGTTAATGATTCGTTCATCTACGCGTCTCTCCCTCGTTGTCTCTTTCCGGATGCTCAGAAAGCAGAGTGAATGATCAAGTTCAAATCTTGGGACAAATTTTTGTGTACCGTGTAATAAGGTTTCTTAATTCCTTGCGGAATTAAATTCATCTTTTCTTTTATATGCTTGATAAGAACTTATAGTAATTTTTTCTATTTTGATTTCGGTTTGTAGGAAATGTTGGCTTATGGAGTGTCGAATGTGATCTCATCGTTCTTCCACTGTTTTGTGTGTTGCGGAGCTTTGGCTCGTACGTCCATCCAGGAAGCTGTCGGAGGAAAAACACAGGTAGGCCTATATACGACGATGATGATGATGATGATGATGACGACGATGTGATGATGATGATGATAATAATAGTAATGACGATGATGACGATAATTATGTTGGTGATGATGACGATGATGATGATGATGAGGATGACGACGACGATTTGATGATGATTATGATAATAATAGTAATTGACGACGACGATGTGATGATGATGATAATAATAGTAATGACGATGATGACAATAATGATATTGGTGATGATGACGATGATGTTGATGATGATGATGAAGATACTCAATAATTACTGTTGTGAAATAATAATAATAGTCATATCTCGAAAACTTATCTTGATTGTTTAAAGAAAGTAGAAACAATGGAGTACTAGATAAAGAAAAGACATTTATCATAATAATGATGACTTAATAATTCCATAACCATTTTCTTCCTGCAGATTGTCACTTTGGTATCGTCAACGATGGTGATGTTGGTGCTGCTGTTCATGGCGCCGTGGTTCGAACCTCTGCCCAAGGTAAGAATCAAAGAGCCTCAAGATGATATTTGTACATTATGTAAAGGGAAATGTGCCTAGTTTGTATAGTGACCACTTTCTGTTTGTCAAGGCTTGTAAGTTGTATAAACGAATTGAGTAAAAGAACCTATGGAAGACACCTTTGCCTTCGGTATAACCTACATATTATGCCCCCCCCCCCCCCCTCCCCACCCACCACCCCATCTCTCATCCTCTACGCTTCTACCATGCTCGTTATTTAATGGTTATATGCGGCATTGAATATATATTTCCATGTATAGCTTTAAGATATTTGTAATGTCAAACTATCGACATTGTACCGATCTATTAAAGGTACACTTGAGTATTGGTACTTTTAGAAATGCCCCTTGACACTAAATTGGTTGGTTTTAATTCCATTTGAAAGTTCCTTGAATAAAACATTTAAAATGAGAATCATTCCCTTTTAAATGATCTCATAGTTGAAAAATTTGATTTCAAGATATTTTATTCATAAGTCTACCGGCCGGCGGACATTTTGACTTTTTAAAAATACAATGTTTTTTTATAGACTACTTTGAAAAAAAAATCTAAATAGGTTTTTAAATAGTTGTTGATGATACCTCTATTGAATAATTATTTTAACAAAACATTAAATGCACAATTTTGTATGAAAAAATGGCTAAAACCAATGAGTTTTTAGAGAGCGCCCTCTTGAGTTGTAACGGCTCTTTAAAACAAAAATGATAACCGGGTTTTTACTTACCGTAGTCGTTTGTAATTGTGCATACCTTTCGAGCATGGTGGAGTTATAACTATTAGTTTGCACCGTAATGATGTAGGTTTTGGTTACTAAAGTTAAGTTTGACCAATACTAAACTATCCCTTTAAATAGAACACACGTATACCCATTATTTCTCTTAATCATTCTGACTTGTTGGTTTCTTTCTTTCCTACATCTATTTTTGTATAATTGCAAGCGTTCATTTGAACTACCATATTGCATCGATTTGTACTCTTATTTGTTTCATTGTGTTATCTTTCTCTCGATCAGTCCGTGCTAGCTGCCATTATCTGCGCGGGTCTCAAGGGCATGTTCCTCCAGTTCAAGGATCTGCCATTCCTCTTCCGCTACTCCAAGTACGATCTGGTAAGTATGCAAACATGTATTTACCCTGTCCTTAATCAAGATTAAAAGTTACATTTTCATAATTACGTCTTCAAAAATTGACATCATTTAGTACTGAGCTGGCTTCTCAGTGTTATTATCATAGTCAAAAGTGCGCGTCGTAAGTGAATATTCATCCAGTTTTATGAAGACCTACCCATCCTTTTCGGGTATCCCAAATATGGTCCCACAAGATGTTGAAATCGTGATCGATGAATGACTTAGATTTCTTAGAATTCTGGAAGAATTTCACATAATTATGATAAAATGTCTATAATTGGACGCCATCACTCTTTTACTACTGTATCTTCCAGTTCAAATCATGATATTCAACGAATTAAATAATTCTCAATTGTGTCTTCTTAGATCATCTGGCTGGCGACATTCAGTGCCGTAGTCTTCATCGGCGTCGATCTCGGTCTGGGAGTCGGCGTGGTCGTTGCGTTGTTCGTCACCGTGGTCAGGACGCAGACGCCCAAGTTCTCGACGCGTGGCCACATCCATGGCACTGAAATCTACAAGAGTGTCAAACGATACCCCAGCGTGAGTGAAGCATCTTCAACAGTGGCGTAGCGACCAATTCAAGCATTACAAAAAACATTAGGGGAAAATCCTGTACAAACTACATGAAATGTGCCCTCTAATTATTCGCGTGACCCCCCCCCCCCCCCCCCCCCCCCCCAATCGCAATCACTTCATGCAACCCCGCTGCGCCACTCATTTTCTCCTTAAATAAAATGAAATTGAACAAACTCTGTTCAGGAATTAACTGGGATTACGTATATTAAATATAAGACATTATAACCATTCATCATAAATATATTTCCTAAACCTTTGACTGGCGTCTTGTTATCACGATCTTCTTTATGTTTCTAAACTGTTTTGATTTCCAGCTTATGGAACGCGAAATGTAGCAAAACTATGCAATGTGAAGTGTAACAAACAACGCGTTAGTTTTATATGTATATTATCCGTGTCAATCGTTTACACTAAATTATACACTATTTCCGACGTTTCTGTATACCTATTTCATCATTTACCGTATAGTACATGCAAGAAATACCACAATTGTTTTTAAAATACATTATATTGTCTTACTTGTATTTAATCTATAATACCATGCATTTTTAATATTATTTTCTTGATTTTAATCTTACCCATTTATAACAGGCTAAGGAGCACAACCAGGTTAAGATCGTGCAAATGCAGGGATCGCTTTACTTCGCCAATGCAGAAATGTTCCGTAACAAGGTAAATTACTTTTTAACTAGTGAGTCTTACCATTTTCATGAATGTACGATAAATTATACTAATGTTCATTTTTATGTCTCAAGAGTTAAATTTTAGGTTTCAACACTAACCACATATTAATATCAAAACCCTCATACAGTCATGTCAAACAGGTGAACGGGTAGGAATACATCAACGTTACTCGGTGTAGGTGTTGGGGGTAGTAGGGTCCATGGTAAAACTATTGAGGAACCATCAGTTCAGATCCCTGGTCAACCTACAGATAGGCTAAGAACAAGTTTCACGTTTCAAGAGTCAAGTTTTAGGTTTCAACACTAATCACATATTATCATAACCCTCATACATGTCATACAGGTGAACGGGTAGGAAGACGTCAACGTTACTCGGTGTAGGTGTTGGGGGTAGTATGGTCCATGGTAAAACTGTTGATGTACCAGTCCAGATCGCTGGTCAATCTACAGATAGGCTAAGAACAAGTTTCACGTTTCAAGAGTCAAGTTTTAGGTTTCAACACTAATCACATTATGATAATCTCCACACAGGTGTACGAGTCTGTGGACATCAACCCGGTCAAGGTGCTGGTCAAGATTCAGAAGGCAAAGGATAAGGATTCAAAGATGAATAAGAGGAGCGAAGACTCGGAGATGCCACTCGACGTCGTTGAACTCACTCCTCAGCCGCACGAGGTGGGATATCAGTCTATTTGATTTATTTTATTAATTAAAATTAAATTTATTTATTTAATTTCATTACGTTCACTCTGTTTTTTTTTCTTCACAGAAGCCCGAAAAGCAAAAATACAAACAAACAATGTAGATTTTACAAGAAAATACGAGTTGTGATTACTACAAAACAAATAGAACAAATAGAAAGATTGTATGTATTAGTCCCGTATTAGTTCGACCGTTTGTTTGTTTTGATCATTTTGATGTTATAGATTCTTTATACGTCGTAAACTATGTTTATTTATTCATTTATTTAAGCAATGAATTTCCAGGTGGTATTACACTAAGGTTAATGTCGACTGTCGAGGCATAAATCTGAAAGTCTCTCGTAATTTCATTAACTGGTAGGCCACTAACCTGCTAACGCGATACTTGAGATTTATGTCTGGACATGAATCCTTGTGAATTTCACCACCATAATGACTGTTGTCCTCGTGGGCAATGTCGGGATGGTATTTATCCAGCTTGTTTTATAAATCAAACAATTATATCGTTTTCTTCTTTTCTCTCCTTCAGGACGAGGTCCGAGCTAAGATCGACATCAAGGCCATCATCGTTGACTGCGGCCATTTCGGCTTCGTCGACTCCATGGGCGCCAAGACAATGGCTTCGCTCGTCAAGGACTTCAGGGAGATCGGCATCCTCGTCGTTCTCAGTAACTGCTCGGGTGAGTGTATGGGTTTTGGCACGCCGAAATTAATGGCGGAAGAAATAAAACATTTCACCCTTATAGGAAATCTGCCGGGGGGAATTGATGAAAAATTGCGCGCTCTATGAAATAATACCCCAATCCAAAGGACTACAAAGGTATTCGAATTGTGGATAGGCATGGTATCATTCATTCATCTCAATTCGTCTCAACAGGAGACATTCTGAAATCGCATTGAAACATTACCTTGTAACGAAATGAAATTATATGCAGCACTATGTGTTTTTCAAATTTATCATTACGTTTGATTGATTTTTCCCACCAGATGATGTAATGCAATCGCTGTGTCGTCTCAGTACCATCCGTCGGGATCTCTTCTTCATGACCGTGCACGACGCGTGGCTATCGCTCCATAACATGCGACTACAAGTAAGCGTAAAAACTCTTGAAATGGCAGTCTTGTATACCATAATAAAATGTAATAATTGTAATATGTATGTAATAGTAAATTGTATGGTCTATAGTCAATGTTATTTTCTTAGAAAACGACGAAATTACAATAAAACAGAGTAACTTCTTAAAAAGTAACAGAAATAATTGGTTACTTTAATCTTCTGTAAATTAGATGGGACACACATTTGTCCAAGTTTCCTATTTCTTCATTCACTTTCAAATTAATAACTCCAATGTTCTTTCTCCTCCAATCACGCTCACAGGTGGATGCTCTTCTGGCTGGTAATCTTGACCGACCAAAGAGGAAACCATCCAGGTGGAGACGATTCCGCTCCCGAGAAGCCACCATCTAAACCCTTTAAGTGCTGTATGTGTTTGAGAAAGGCCTTTGGGTTGTTACACACAAAATTTCGCCCAATGGGCATGGAAGTTAGAGGGTTAAAGGGACAGAGTCGTACAACTACGAATACATGATGGGAAAGCTAGGTTGTGAATATTTGTGTTGGTTAGTGCCCACTGATGGGATTTAGCTTGTACATCGCAGGAACCTATGTGGATTGAATTATGTGCAGTGTCTTTTATATTGTGTTCACGTGAGATACCACGCATATCTGCATTGCACATGCGCATTGATCGAACTTTATCGAAATATCACGAGATGCAAAGTTGGATATTTCCATCAATTCATAAATAAACCCACATTTCACTCCCTTTAATCACGGAAAAGGAAACTGTGGATACGATATAATAGTAGAATCGACAAAGTGAAGACAAAAAAACAGTTTGGGAAGATGGTGAAGGGAACGTAGGAGGAAGAAGAGGAGGAAGAGAAGGAGAAGGAGAAGGAGAAGAAGAAAAAGAAGAAGAAGAAGAAGAAGATAAGGAGAGGAAGATAAGGAGAGGAAGATGAAGAGGAGAAGACGATAAGGAGAGGAAGATGAAGAGGAGAAGAAGAAGATAATCGTTCAGGAAGCGAAGTGCATGGAACCAAGAATGGGCATTGTTTCTCTAATAAAAGATTATGAAAGTTACATCATTATCAACCATTACTGAAGAAATCAGTTTACACATGTGCTGGAACATATTGCGTAGACTGATGATTAGCTAAACAAAATAAGATACACTTCTATATGTGTGTGTGTGCACGTTCGTTTTATTTTCTTCTATTAAATTGCATATGTGATACAACATACACTCTTAAAATGTTGGGTAAATTTAGTTGGGTAATTGTTGGTTGGTTAAAAAGATTCATAATTCTGGGCAATTATTACCCAATTGAGCCTTCAAGTGAACATCAGTTGGGCAGATTTAACCAATAGTTGTGTGGACAGTATGTTGCCCAGTGTTGGGCAACATACTGTCCAATTTTGCCCAATTCTTTTAAGAGTGTATGTGAAATTACTAGACAGTCATTACATTAACGATGTTTAAAGAATATTTCATACAGGCAACTTATACACTTCTACGATTCGGAAAGAATGTATCTTATTGTTGTAAAATTATACCAGTCATTTTGTTTACAAGTTTCCACGAATGTATTAGAATATGCATGAATACAATATATTCATTATTCCACTTGAAATCCTTAGTGAGGCGTAAAAATAAAAAAAGCAGCACTTATTTCAGTGAATAAATAATTTGTATAATTTTTGTGTGTTGATGACATTTACCATTTTGATATGATGTTTCTATTGTTGATTTTGTATCATTACAATATTTCTTCGATGTATGATTATGCATGATTAATAGTAGTCTGATATGAAAGTGTATGTTTCACATGATGAGGTTCATGAATGATATTTCATATTGGAATGATGGTATTGAATTCGTTTTGATTATTAGTGTCTATATAGGATGCTTCTCATAGATTTTTTTGCTGCATTTTTGACAAAATATCAATCATTCATCAATCATTCGCGAGTGTTTTAGTGTGCAATAATGTTTGACGCTTTGTCAATCTAAAAATAGTAAACTATCATTAATGATATGTTGAAAACAATTAAGTTTGTCTAGGTGGATAATGCAGTAAAATATCGATTATTAGTAAGTATGTGTGTGAGTGTTAGTTACTATGATCATTTTAAAGAATGTTAAATGTACCAGCAACAAAAACAATGAAAATGTGAGGTAATTTTATGGTAAACGTTAATGGATGATTCAGTTTTGTGGAATATTATAAACGATCTTGACTGCATTGGCGTTTTTCAAACTAATTTTCATCGGCTTTCGCACAATTTCCTCAACACGTTTATACAATCGACCTATGACAACCTGATATAGCATATTTTATTTTGTCCCTCAATGTCACTTATTGTACTGTAAGGAAGGCTTACTTAATGATCATTCACTGGTATAACAAAACATCCACCATTACAACCCCATCTTCTCGATGCGCCACCTCGCATCGTCCCACTGTGGAAGGCTGTTGAAGGATAAACTAAACACAATAAACACATAATTAAAACTATAGTATCGCACGTCTTGTTATCTAGACAACATTTCCTCACATCATCATCTTCCCATATAGTGTACCTGTGTCCCAACTAATACCAATTGTTACCTCTTCGCATCGCCTCTCTACTTGATTTTAGCCTAGGTAAACTGTCTTTATTGTAAATAGTTAGTAGTACAACTACTGCCAAGTGTAGATTGTTGAGTAAATTTATCTTTAAAAATGATTATATCAAGTCTTTTCGAAATTTAAATGTTATTGTTACTTATACTATTGTGATATTAATATTTTCATCGTATGCGGAGATTGAAGCAGCTTAATGCAATAAAACGTGATGTTATGTATTTTGAAAATTACTCATATTCTGTGTTTGTTTGCTTTAATTTTGCTGTAACAAATCATTGTATGAGTCCATTGGATGTACACTCTATTCAAATCTTTATCAAACGAAACATGATACACCAAGAGAGCCTGGTTAACAAAAGTCAAGTGAGTGCGCGTGATCTCAAATGAGAAAGGCGCGCACAAGCCGCACACTACTTCTGGTTTTAATTCTTAAGAGTTGCAACTCTCGAGAATTGGCATCGTTTGGACACACATTTTGCAATTCTTGAGAGTTGCAATTCTTAAGAATTGCACCTCTCGAGAATTGGCTTTTACCGTGTGGACACGACTATTATATTTTGTTGGATGAGTTGTTCACTTCGCGTAGAACCGATCAAAAACTGTCATAAATTGAATATTGATAATATAATGAGAGGATTTAAAGATGTCACTAAACCATCAGTGCTCTTTACGGGTCATAAAACGCCCTTTTATCAGTTAACATCGGCTGTTTTCCATAATAGCAAAGTGATAAGACTTGATAACGTTATTTGTCCACGTATAATTGATGCACTTAATATCCAGTACTGATAACAAAAACAACATTTCATAGAAGCCACCCCGTTAGTTCCTAATATTTATTCGTCATATAAATTAATTTTATATCCATGATATCTACACTGATAAATACTATAATGTTTATATCATGTCAAATTTTATTAAAACATGAAATCGACCTTGACAGGCTTTGTTCGTCGCAAGCGGTGTGACCTACATGAATTTGAACCTTGCTGCTGCCATAATCACACTTAAATCTCTAGAAGTTCGCCCTCTCCATTTATGTTCATCTATATATACTTGTATGACTGGTAGGCGGAGCTTGGGTCCCGATAAAGAATGAACAACTGCTGAAATTATTCATCAGATAAAACACTTTTAAAGGGACTTAGTAACATTGTCCAAATCTAATTGGAATTATAGCGGTTCCCTCATATATTTGTTGCATTCGTATTAACAATAAAAGCATGGGACAGGTTTCGTTGTTTTTTTTATTTCCCTTTCGTTAAAAAGATATTTACGATTGAAATGTTCAGATGTTAACTGGACCTCGAAACCCGTGCACAAAGTGAGTGCAATGAGTTAGTGAATATCACTTTGCATTTTTGCTCATTACTCGGCCATATAGCATCCATTTACCTTGGAATTTTCACACAACACCCAGTGGACATATCAGATAACAACAATATATACATTGTATCAACCACTCATCACTTTTTGCACATGTCAACAAAAAGTTACTAGATCCATTTAAAGGGACTTAGTAACATTGTTCAAATCCTCAAAATCCAATTGGAATTATAGCGGTTCTCTCATATCTTGTTGTGTTTGTATTAACAAAAAAGCATGGAACAGGTTTCGGTTTTTCAAATTTCCCTTTCGTTAAAAAGATATTTATGATTGAAGTGTTCAGATATCCAATGGATCATCGAAACCATGTACAAAGTAAGTGCAATGAGTTAGTGAACATCACTTTGCATTTGTGCTCATTACTCGGCCATATAAAATCCATTTAACTTGAAATTTTCACACAACACCCTGTAGACATATCAGATAACAACAATATACATTGAATTAACCATTCATCACTTTTTGCACATAAATTATCAACGAAGTTACTAGATCCCAATAAGTGAAAGTATACTAGTAGCAAAATAGCTGGAAGATTAAGTATCATTGTAGTAGTAAAATCTTCGGTTTCACCTATGTTTCTTTTATTTGTTATAATTATCTAGAGCTCGAGCTTGTCGTTGAATTGTGTGTTAATTATTATTTTGCAGCATTTATGATACTCAGCTTGAAAGCTTGTGTGATTTGTATATTCGCACGTGCAGAGCGCTATGATAAAAGAAAATACAATACATTTCATTTCGTTCACTTTGACCAAAACTTCTCATTCTCTCTAAATAAAACGAATTCAATAAATATGTATATAGCATAAATTATATGCACATGATATGTATTGTATAAATGTATTCTTCAAAACATGTTGAACTCAAACGAAAGGTAACCATACATTTTGAGAATAAAAGAGAAAATGAGTTTATGAATATGGAAAGTATGATTATGAAGAAAACTGAAGAAAAAATTGTGTACAAAACATAGTCCAAAATGTGTGCGTTGCGGCCAAAATGTGTCCCACCTAGAAATAAATTGGCAACATCAAAGAGCAATAGTTTGTTCGTTTTTTTTTCGATTATGCTCTTACTTTCAGAGAATCATAATCAATCGCCGATAGTGAAAACAAAAGTTTGCTTTGGTTTAACTGTAAGCCCTGGTCACGATGGATCTACGACAGGTTCACGACAGGTTCACAACAAACATGTTGGGGATTGCGTGGGCTTGTTTTGCGAAAAACAATTAAATACATAAGTTAAAAATACAAAGAAATACTAAGATATCATCAAAACAATACAAAAAAAACATAAGGAATAACCTGGCTGTTCCATTTGTTTTAATTATTTCGAATGCTGGTCTGAAGAATATATCAATTCATTCCAGTCTTTTAATTTCATAAAACAATATTTGCAAATAACATTTTACAATACACTCGATAAATACTAGAAACCGATTTCGGACATCTCGTGCTCAAAATCAATCAATAAAATAACAAGGAACCAATTACATTTGGAAAAGTGGAATATGTGCACATAAAAAATGTCTCTATTATCACAATTTTAAGAAAAAATATCAGACATGTTTGATCGTTTGTTTATGTCTTTCTTTCTTTGGCATAAGTATCACGTTTATTTGAAGCGTTATCTTGTAAAGGAGTGGTCACATTGGACACGACTCCCCACGACTATTATACCCACGAATGCAGTACGCATTGGTACAAATCAATGGCAAGCCGTTTTTAACATTTATTCCTATTTCTTGATATCAAGAATTCAATTCTTGATATTAAGAAATATACTTTTCTGTATTGGTAATACTTGATATGGCTTGCCATAGATTTGTACCAATGCGTACTGCATTCGTGGGTCTAGTCGTAGGGAGTCGTGTCCAATGTGACCACTCGTTTAGTTCATCTCGTGTTTCCGTATGGATTTGTCTTATGTAGCTTTATTAATTTAAAAATATTTAATTAATTGGTTTATTAATTGTATATTGTGAGTTTATTTTTATATTTATATTTTGTAACGTAATGCATTTGTATATGTATCTATTTCTTTCATATATGTGGTCACTCTGTCTACTTAAGCCTTCGGCTTACTAAGATGTGACCCCGATACACCTTGTTTATATTTTGTGTATTCTTTATTTATAAAGTTTTAATGGCAAATTTATCAACTTTTTAATGTGAATTTCAATTTAAATTCAATTCAATTTCAATAATATAGTAGTGAAAAACCAATGTTTAAAGGGGAACGAAAGGCAGGAATTTGTTGCATAATGTAACTGATACGTGTATAATTCCTGTCACTTCTAGTCCTATATTTCCTCATGTGTATACATGGGAACCACTGACATAGCAGCAGATTCAACGACAGTGGTTACATAACCCGCTTTTGTTAGTGCACGCTCAAATGCGCTCGGATGACGTTTCATATGGTACAGTTGAAAAACATGACAGCCTCCAGTGGTCAGTCAAAACAGAATAGTGGTTTCAAAAACGTGGATTATTATTTTCCAATATTAGTGATACCCATGAGGACATAATAGGACTAGAAGTGACTGGAATTATGAATTACAGTATGCAAAACAAATTCCAGCGTTTCATTCCCCTTTAGGGTTTACGAAAAGGATTTACGTTCCCGTCGGCAAGATTCTAACATGTTGAGGTGGGACCCCCGCCCCCGCTGTTGACATTGATTGTATAGGTCCCTGTTTGGACAGGCTAGTCGCAGCCAGGATGATGGCGATTGTCGACACAAGAAGGCTGATTATGACAAAAAGAATGCCAGCCTGTCGATGGACGTCGACGACGTCTGTCTCGAAGACTTCTCGGACTGGATGGTTCTCATACCGTCCATAATTCAGCGCTACTTGTCGATTTAACTCTTATATTAGAGTGTAATAAACGGGTCCTTGATTGATGTAGTCAGCTGTACTATGCAGGGGCGTCGATCTGTTCGGAAAACACAATGCATTGGGGGGGCGAGCATTGTTTGTGAACAATAGCTCGCCCCCCCCCCCCCCCCCCAATGTATTGTGTTTTCCGGACAGATCGACGTCCCTGGTACTATGAACGACCAATGTCCTTACTGTATCATATAGAGTCACGTGAACTACGTAAGTATACCTCTCTACCAGTGATGTTTAGTTACTGGGTGGAGGGGGTTGAGCGTGGGGCATGTACCCAATAGCAACCAAACGCAACCACAGTTGGAGCCCCCCCCCACCCCCCCCACCCCGCACCCCCACCCATTGGAGAATTCCTGGCCTATGCCACTGGCAGTACTTATTTATATTTGTATTCTTTTTAAAATGTAATATTTCTCTTTGGTAGACCAAAACCTAACATCAATCAATCAATAAATAAATACATTCTTATTCTGTTGTACGTGTGTGTGTTTATTATTCTGTACGACCGAGGTTCGTCAACATGCATGGGCGTCGATCATGGGGGGGGGGGGGGGGGGGGGGGTCAGTGGGCTGAGGGGTAGATCTCAAATAACATTTATGATGAATGCGGCTGTATTTTTTTCTCAAAATATTTCAAGGTCAGTCCGTAAAAGAAATAATTGAAATACCTGTATCTCGCCATAATTGTCTGATTTATTAACATTCACTCTTCAGTATTGTTTTCTTTCTGAAAGTAGTTGTGTGTCGCTCCGGTAAATAAAACGTGTTATACATTGTGAAAAGTAAATAAGGTTTAAAGGGATAGTTGAGCTATTGGTCAAACTTAACTTTAGTAACCAACACCCTGCACCATTACATTTCAAAATAATAGTTATAACTTCACCATGCTCGAAAAGTATACACAATTACAAACGACTAAGTAAAACCCCTATTATCATTCAAAAAGAGCCGTTACAAACTCAAGAGGGCGGCTCTCTAAAAAAAAAATTGGTTTTAGCCATTTTTCATACAAAATTGTGCATTTAATGTTTTGTTAAAATAATGATTCAATAGAGATATCATCAACAACTTTTTAAAAACCTATTCAGATTTTTTTTCAAAGTAGTCTTCAAGCATTTTTTTTTTTTTTTTCTAAAAAGTCAAAATATCCCCTGGTGAAGAATTTGTTAATACAAATATGTTTATGGATATTTCAGCCGTTTCTGAACCGATTTTGTTCAAATAAAGTTTATTCTGTCATTAAAATTGTATGTTCTTTCAAATTTGATAGTCAGTTTTTCATTATCTCACAAAAAATTGTTTTTGTGAAGTGCAGCCCCTATACCAACACTCAACTATCATCTCATTTGACATTATCATGTCATTCCTGTCTCAGAGATGCGTATATATCTATAAGTCAGAAATAACCGACTCTGTATGGAGTTTTTCTTTAATAAATTCATACTTCATAATGTGAAGCGTAAGGCCCGTGGAACAAGACGCAGTCATTGAAACCGTCAGAACAGAAATTATTGTATTTCTTGTTTGTATTGATTAACCCAGTTTATTTTGGGCATCAAAGTGTCTTAATCAGCCTTGTGCTCTAACTGCATGATTTCATTCAACTTTTATACTAATGATTAATGACACAAAGATTTAGTTATCCCAATATTCATAAAAGCCCGCTATAGCTTAGTTTCATGCTAAGTGTATTTTGGATGATGACGGCTCCGTATGAAACACATAATTTCTTAGTGGCTAACTATAGGATTAACTTAGCAGGAACCTAATGCTAAACCAGCTAACCCTAGTTGGGGACTCATGAAAACTGTTTCTAGAGCACTAAACTGTTATACAAGTTGATATGCACTCTAATAGTATGGAACTAAGCTTGCGGGGGTTTTATGAATTATGGGCCCTGTGGATCTGCGCCAACTTACTAATTACTATACGTCTAGATTGGAATGTGGTGTATTTTTTTATATATCGATGCGATTCCCTCCTTTCCGCTCTTGCCCGCTAGATGGCGAGAAACCCACAAATATGCACTTACAAGATCGAGAGATCCACTTACTAAGCATGCTATAAGCACACCTCTTTCTAGTCAGAACAAAAATCGACTCTGTATAGGGTTTCCTTTACAATTTCGGTCTAATCTACATGACTTGTATATAATTATATCGTTAAGTGGATCTTGTGGGATTCTCAACATGGCAGCGGGCAAGATCGAAAAGGGGTGACATACATTTACCATTATATACTGTATAGTCCAAACTGGAGTAACGATATAATCTTCTAATCGTTAGAGCTAAAATAAACAACTAATATATATATAACTTACT